>CAVNZL010000037.1:0-305000 GCA_963693355.1 Pontia daplidice
ATATGGCTCCATTTGTTAATTTATATAGTATGAACTATATTTATTTATAAACCTATTATGGTATTGTTGAACATATAAAATAATAATTCTGCCACGCCTCTTTTTCTTTGTTATATCTTTCATCGTAAAACGGCGAAAAGAAATATTTATGAGTTCTCGAGATATTGACGAATTATATCTTGAAATGAAACCTTCTTCTGGTAGCTCATTTCGATAAATTTTAGCCTATATTTTGCTTTAGATTTATTTACGTTACTTCTAAGAAAATCTATTGTGTAATTAATTAAATTAATATAAAAATAATCGACAGACAGATAGAAAACAAAATTTTAGAAATGGTTTTTTTATCATATATTAAGAATATATTATTTATTGTTGGTTTTGGTATTTTCTTTTTCAAATGGCAATTCGTGCTCTTTTGTAGTAATACATAAAATTAAAAACAAAAAATATATAAAAATTGAAGAATAATGTTGTTTTTTTGTCATATAGCACACACACATAAAATACGGGTCTAAAATTAATAATTACCTTTGATCAGCCAGTTTTTTAACCTTACCTACCGACAAATGTGTTATGATTTATTTGCCATAATGTAAGTAATATACATAAATACGCAAAAACTCAGTTGTCTATGCTTATATTAAAACGGCTAAGGTCGAATTTCTGTAGAATAAAAAAAAATGCTAAAAACCGAGTCTGTATAAACAGGAACACTTTTAGTTTTTTTTTAATTCCTTGTTTCTCTGTATGTTTATAAGAAACAGTAAGGCAGATTCAAATAATACATAATTTTGCAAGGACATATCTAATATGGACAGCTTCTAAAATACTTTTCAACTCAAGAAATAAGACATTCAAAAAAACTATAGCAAATTAAATAACTTAATTCACAACAAACAAAACAGTGTCGTGTGCGTCATTTTCATCTTAAGACAGAGATTGGCAATGTTCGGGATATTTATATAAAAATCGAAAGATCGGATATATAATTCCTACAAATCTTTAAGATCTTTAACCTTTGTGGTTATAAATTATAGCGATTAATACTTCTCTTGTTCATTTTCTTTAGCACGAGTGTGAAACCCACGTGGACGAAGCTGCGGGCACCAGCTGGAACATCAATATAATCAGTGTAAAAACTGGCCAAAGTTTTTTCCCGATATTATCCGCCGCGAATGGCACCTTCTGAATGTCAAAGAAGTAATTTATGTTATTGGCAAATAAAAGGAAAGTCGAATATTTCCCCTGGCAAATAATATTGAATGGAATATATTAAAATGATAAGACGCTTTTCTTCTCAAATTATAACAGTCATTGTTCATTGACAGGGCTAGCATGAAATACTTATGCAAAGGGACAACTATTAACAATAGGTTTCACCAATAACACATACAGAACCTTTCATATTAGGAAACAGTAGTAAGTATAATAATGTTAATGTTGGTACAATAATGTACACTTTACAAGCATTCCCGGAAACAGTATGGATTATAGATTACCCGTAAAATTGTTGATAAATTACTAAAATGTGTCTAAAGTCCTCCTCAAAATCTTCAAAATTCGTGTTAAATAAATTTCAAACTAAAATTCGCTAAATTCTGTAAAATTTGGCGAGTTATGACAAGAAGTATATTCTCTTATTTCTTCGAACTAAATTTAGACAGCAGTTGAAATTCATTAATTTGAATTAAATAACGAAGAATGGACAAGTGACCACAACAACATTGAGATAACCACAGAATAGCTTCGTATTGGAGTCGATTAATTGATTCCATATAATTATGCCTACCTACTGAAATCTTTGCTGACCTCGAATAATTTTGCTTTCCAAAAGTAGGCCTTTTCACTTTAGAGATAAAGAGAGAGTGAGAGAAATAACAATAACTGGTCTAAGCTAAATTTAGATCATTTAAAAAACTATTTAATGCAACTGAAATTGTAGTATCAAAGTCAGTAAGAGATGTTTATGTTGTCTTCATAAAGAACTGTAAGAAATACTATTTTATTATCCTTGTTAATTAATTAAAATATTAAACTTCCTTGTATAATAAATGTATTATTTGAAAATTTAAAATTGTAAATTAAAATGTAGTTATATGAAATATAAGTCAATTTTAAAATCGCACCATTGTTATATTAATTGCATCACAATGTAAAATAATGTAATAATAATATTAATTGCAACTGGACCTTACTGGAAATAATAAAGCAGATACTTACAAAGCTATAATTTCGAAAAAAAATGTAATTTTTATTTCTTACATTGACGGAAAAATGGAGAATAATATTAAAATAATTTTAACATTTTCCTTAAGCAACCATATACATTAATGATTAAATAATTAAGGCAAAAGACGAAACATATACCAAGAGAAATATTTATAACACAGCATGCAGACGGTGTAGGAAACTAAACAGCAAATAAGTGAAACAGCTATACTCGTGTTTAAAATTATTTTACCAAAATATAATAATGTTTTACACATTGCACTTACCCAAGCGTGGATTACAATATAATAAATATTCGCTTTATAACCTTGACAAACATTGACGTTAACTTCTTGGGCTTAAGTTTATAGCCAAATTAATTCATGTATTTTTTTATCCTTTCTCTAATCGCTCACCCAGTCTTAATCGACGACCCAGTTGGCTCAATGAGCAACAACGAACAGAGTGACCCTGGTTCGATTCCCGGTATAGTCAACTTTTATGTGATCGCTGTGGTTTAGTTTTTATAAGAAGTATTTTTAATTTATGCGCAGAAATTAGTTATGTAAACAAGTTAGCATGCTTACCTTGAGGCATGTGAAATGCGTCCTGTGGTTATAATCTTTGCAGGAGAGCCTAATGCAAGGAGTAGGAATCAAAAAGATATGAATTATTCGAATCTTTATCTTTGAAATGACAGAAAGAGTTTTTTCAGTAGGCTTTTAAAATCTTTTTAGTGTTACTATTTTTTCGACACTGCCATCGCTGTCATTCTTAGCAAAAATAAGTTTAGATTTTTAACCGACTTTAAAAAGCAGGCTGTGCCTTTTTATTTGGTTTAAGCGAAGCTCGACATTCCGTAAACTGATTTGGATGATCATTGATCGAAATTTTTTTAGGATTGCTCGGGAATTTAACATTTCGTAATTGTTCAGAAATTGTCAAATATAATAGCAATTGAATCATTATCTAACACCAATATACAATATTATTATTTTAAATTTTGAAGTGTATTTTAGTCTTGTTCTTTCATTAATCTCAAGGTTTTATTTAATTTTATCTACGATTTATTACGATTTTTAGAATAAAATACGTAAGTAAGTGAAACATTCTTCTATTTTACTAACCCTTTAAATATAATATAAATCAATTATGTTCATACTCCATTTTTATAAACTCAATATTCTTAACAATCAAAAGATTTAATATATATAAAATAACGCCTTTTAATTTTTGGTAAGCAAATATTAGTACACACCTCTTCGGATAAACAATTCAATTTGGATTTTACTTTGTGTCAGACTTATGTGTACACAAAAACAAGATATAGAGAACGGATGCGTACATACGAAAAATTTGGAAAGTAATGGCGTAAGCTTAAAAGCGAACTCTTTCAGGCAACTCTCGGTCTACAAGTTAAGAGAAACAAGGAGGAAAAAGAAAAAAGGGGAAACGAATGCTTTACAGAAGTGAAATAAACATACATTCATTGTCTATACTAATTATGGTATATAATAATTCACAGAACAATTTTGCCGAGCATAGTTCAACATTACAGCAATGTGCCGTTCATTAAGCAGTGTGGTTACCATTTACATCTGTGATAATCGTGTTGCCATTTACAATATAATATATGATTTCAACACAATATAAAACAAGATCTATCCTACCTGTTTATTTAGTTTTGTTTTATTTTAAATTGATAATAGTAATTATAATCTATTGTACATTAGGCGTTTGTATGCGTATTGCTAAACTAACTGGTTCCCACAACGTGTTGCAATGGAGGGAAAGTGGGCCAATTGCAACCACACATGAGCGATAGAGAAAAATCAAGGAAATTGTTCATGTAATTAAAGTGCTGCAGACTTAAAATTGGCGTTTGGTGACATTCCGGTGCGCGACGTTTCATCACTGCTTCTAATACATGATATATTTAAATCTCCTGTCCTAACTAAATAGTTAATAGAAAATCCTTTTCTACATTATAAGTCATTTCCTGGTAATCCAAAATCGTTAAAAATATTTCGTTCGCGTTATTTTATAGGCGTTATACAAATCACCAAAGCAATTAGTTCGACTAGTTACAACCTTGTGTTGAAGTTACGCCTACAAATAGCGAAATGCAACAGCCGTTTAGGTATTAACTATTCAAAAATAATTTAGATATTAACTACTAAAAATTAAGATATTGATGAAAATATGGCCGAGTCCTTAGATTTGGGAAATCGATATAAAATCGAGGTTTTGTTAGAGGAAGTGAATCCGCAGTCTAAAGATCGTCGGTATTCAAATGTTTTGCTACCTGTCTGCACATGGGTCTAGAAGATGCGTTTTATGCTTTCTATATCACCTCTTTAGCGCGGACTTACACTAGGATGGTGCCCGCGAATCCTACCGCGTGGATTCCGCACTTTGGTGAACAGTAGTCGATACCTTTATGCAGTTTTTTTTAACAATTACTTATTAATAGTGTAGTTAACGACACCCTCGTTTAGGTTCACATTTAGGTGCTTAATATGTAAATAATAACTGTTAAATTAATCTACCTCTGCTGTCGAGTGCTATGTAAGACCTTAGGTTACTTTGAACTAAAAATACTTACATAACGTATTATCAGTAGTAATAATTTAAGTTGACTTGGCAAAGACAAAGGTAGGTTTAAGATTTTGATAGATTTGTTTAAGTTTAGTATAGTATGTATGTATGTTCCCATTAATTACATCTGACGACACTGGACTAAATTAAATACAGACTCGCCTTTTTTCAGCATAGCGCCACTTACTTCAAATCTTACTTGCTACCAGTTCGTTCGTAATACCAAATTCACCTGAAAAACTTGTAAAAATAGCATATTCCATCCAAAGAGCATGTTAAGTGAAGTATACTCTATTACAAGAGACTTAAGCACCCGCTATTCCGAGAGTCGGCTGTGAAATCTTGCTGACGTGAATACCACTCCGTCCATCCCTCTTGACTGGCCTTGACCTAGCTTTTTTATTTAATAATATGTGTTCAAGTTTTTACATAATATTTTAGTTGTCATACTGTGTTAGTGGATGCACTCTCTTAACTCGTAGGTCGTGCCTTCGAGGCCTTGCTCTGCATTATTTATTACTAAGTGCCTAGGTGAAGCTATTACTAGGTTGCCTACTTGCATATACAGATACATTAACACTATATTTCATTAGTCTATTAACATATAAAATCAAGAATTGTAATATGCCTGTATGTTTGTAACATACGATGACCAAGGCGATCTATTGATGACATGCAAAGCCGCGCTGAACACAGTTGCACGATATTGAATAATAAACTGCATGGAATAGACACAAGGTAAAAACAGATACATTTACATATATACTAAATTTTATAAACATGATTTAACTATATTTTTGTATGTTTATAATACTATCGTTATGAACTATGAATTCATATCGTTATGGAAATGACATATAAGAGGCAGGCGAAATTGATATTACTAAAACTCTATTCATATTCGTATTCTTTAAGCATATAACTAAATCCTAGATTAGTATTTTTTTACTGATATTGGTGTAATTAAGAAGCAACTGAATGCGAAACACAAAACGAAGATATTTTTTATAATCTATAAATTATCTTTTCGTGCTACAGTCACAGATAATTAACTATATATGTAAGTAAACCGGAAGTAAATCTATAAAAGGAAAACCTATGTCTATAATGCACAAACCTAACATCCTATATTACTGTACCACAATAAACATTCGCAATGATGACCTGTTAAATGAAATGAAATGGAAGTATTCCGTTAAATCGTATTTTAATATAAGTTTAAACATTAACAATGAAAACGAGGGTAAAATATTCTTAACATAATTAATTTATCGTAATATCATTCGATTGTCAAATGTGTAACCTTTAAAATAATTGCTTGGCAAATTATTACGAGTACTCGTAATATGTATTTTCAAATTTAGGTCAGTTTCATTCAACGAAATAGTAAAATGTCTCACGTACGGGTCGTTGGAATTATCATTCTTTATGTTGTACAATAATCTAACATTTACATACGCATTACTTTAAATAGTTTGAAGTTAACAAATATGTAATGTTTTGTACAAGATTTTGAGTTCTATATGTTGTTAATGACATTGTAAACCACAGAAGTACGTTAAGTATTTGTTGTGTAATTTTCTTAGTAATTGAAAGTGGGGCTTATCGCAAACGATTTCAATATTTAGATCCAGAATATGACCGCGTCTAGGCGCAGGCAGGTCGGTGCATAGCGTGCGATACAAACGCATTTATAAAACGGATTAGCACGCAGCGGTGTATGAAGAGTACATTGGCAAAGAGCAACCAGAATCGATGCAATCGACAATGAAAAGGAACTTCATTTTTCATTAACTATAGTGTCTCGGTTAAAGTGGTTACCAGCTATCATCTTGTGATATATTGACAGTGGTTGCAATGTGCAAAAAGCATGTTACAGTTTTCTCTTTTGCGGCGGTAGTGTCGGCCTTCGTGTGTGCAGTTACGGGCAAATATGCGCGTGAGTTATCCTTTTTAATATCATAATTTGGATATCAGCTGTTCTGTTATACTTTATATGCTTGATTTTCATTTGTTATTAAGCTCAAAATTACATTATACTTGATTGCACAAATACGGCCTTAAAGATTTAATTACAAATACAAAGACAATCGATCCTCAGGTTTACGTTAAACAAATTGTTGTACATGAATAAAAAAGCAAAATATTGAAACGTAGTCAATGCACTCAAATCTATTCGTTCGTGATACTTGAAATGAATTTCCTTGTTATACCACAGGACAATTTTTAAATCTCTTTTCTGAGACTGAGAAATTCGCAAAGATTTTTGGCTATGAAATGGCTTAATTGATGCAAACCACTTAACCCTCGCCACACAGCACGAATTATGCATACTCTGCAGGTTTCTCAACTTAATGGATGTTTGTCAATCAAAAATTCAATGTTTGCACTTGGCTAACTTCGCCGAATACCTTGGCACTCTTTTCACTTGATTCACCTGACTGGAGTATATATTTTCAAACACAGATCAAATTGAAGAGTGAAGTGATTATATCAGTCCAATAAATTTCCAGTCCGGTCTTAAATATCAAAGATGAATCAAACAGTTTGTCAGAGACACAAATGAGCATTTACTTTGTAAGGTCACTTAAATTTTTGCATAAAGAAATATGGGGCATAACTTTGAGACACAAACACTTGACTAGTATATTTATTATATTATATTATATTTATAGTTTGTGGGTGTTTACGTATCATAATAGAATTTTACCACGGGAATACTAATGACCCCAAGCCCCATTAAAAGTAACATATTGGAACCTTTGATGTCACCCAACTACTAATTGGTAATTCTCGCTTCTCAATAGCTATACTTGACCGTACTAACTTCATCCTTATTTATTTTTATTACTTTATATAATTTGATTGAATATAAAGTTTCTTTTAAATCATTTAATTAATTAATAGAGGCGTTACTTTGCGGAAGTCCATAGTACATAACCCTAATTGACCAATCAACAAGTAATACTCCGCGAAAAAACCCACAACCATCCAACGCACGTTTCGCCCTGACACCGGAGCATCCTCAGGATGTTGCCTCTACGAACAGCGTTCGATGATTTCCTTGTGCTTACAATGGAACAAAATAATGTACCAAATATTTTACATACTTTGTATTGTCTATACAAAATATTCAAATTGATTTTCAAAATGACAGATCACGTTTTTCTGTTCATATCCTGTAACGTGGCAAGGTAATTTATAGTAAATTGTTTATATCTTTGCCAATCAAAAACTAATTATAACTATAATTAAGGGATTCATAAACCACTGACAAGATGCATCCGCTAATGTCATTTTAATTATATGTTGACGGAATCTATTTGAGCTGCATCGGTTCGCCTAATCATCGAGAATAAAGATTATAAATAACATTCTATATAATTTATTTGAATATATTTGAATGTCTATAATAATAATTTATTATAGACATTCAAAAATTTGAAGCATTTAATCCAAGGTTGCCATCAAAAGCTTTCAATATTATAATACGGATTAAGCTCACTAAGCTCTGACGTAAAACTTTTCATATTGGCATAAGAGCCGCTTTCAGTTTCAGTACACAGTTTAATTTATTACTTCGAGTGCGGTGGCGAAGACAAACGGACAATACGAAGAAACTACAATCGTTTCATTAATTTTATGATAAAAATAAGTTTGAAGTGTGTTTAGAATTTATGACAATTCTTATATTATCAGTTGATTAAATTCAATGACCGGAATTGTTACATTATTATATTTTTTGGAGGGTAAACGAAAAAGACGGATGCATTCTTGTTTGTTGACTCACTCGCTCGTTACAAGTTTCGATAATTGCAATTTGAAAAGTTGTTACGCCATGCTTGAGTGTTTGTTCAATTAAAGAGAAGCCTAAAATATCGAAGTACAGGCCAACCCCTGCAAGACTGAGCTGCCTTTTATCGCGTAAAGTTAATTAGTACATGTAGTTACGTAACAGCACAATTTATTAAAGTTCTTTACCACGCTTTCGAAGCTTAAAGTGTCTTATTCCATACATAGCTGACATGTATAATTACTAAAATTTATTTAAATACGTTTTCCTTTTCCTAAATCATACGACATGTACGAAAGCAATAAACATTCATGTCGGCTACACAAACTGAATTCATTCGATAATATTCGCAATCCACGATAACAGCTGTTGATTAGGTGCTCGGCATTTGATTAAATCGCTAGCATTGCTTTATTTGTACTGGAATTGTTGCCGCTATTGTCGACGGTTCAACTCTATAAAGTTATTTGTTTGTTTGACCTTGTACTAGCTATGTAACTGGTACAATATAGCTTTGGTTTAGGATTTCGTAGCCAAATGACAAAAAACGGAACCCTTCTGAATTCGTCATGCATGTGTTTGACATATGTGTAAGAACCAACCTGTATGTATCTGTATAAGTAGATAAAACCTGATACCTGCACCTGAAATACACTCATCATAACAACACTGTATAATTCAACACCCCTATTTATGGATACGTCTTCAAAAATAATATTGAGGTTTCTAATATCATTTTTCTTAACTGAATAGATAGCGCGAGAGAAACCTTCTAAGACAAAATGTATGTATGTATTTATAGAGTCACGTACTCCTTCAACCATCTACATGAAACCATAAAGATACAACAAACTTCAAAAACTTTTATATTATATGACATGCTTCTACGAAAACGTCATGGCGAGACTTGGCCCTCATTTTTAAATGCCAATAGCGAATATCCATTACCTCATTCAATTTGTTAGTTCACTAAACTGTTTTTTATTTCAGCCCATTTTATTCACCCCTGCAATACAACCGAGTCATCATGCCTAGTGCAGGCTACCCAAGATGCAATCCCGGAGTTCTCCAAAGGCCTCCCTGAACTCGGTGTACCTGCCTTAGATCCTTTCATCATTGAAGAGCTGCCAATCCAGCTTCCTGGTGTCAAGGTTACGTTCATTGATGGAAAAGTGACCGGTCTTAAGAAATGTCAAGTGCTGAATGTTGAGTGAGTATTTTATTATACATATGAATTATCTACTATTACATAAAAGGGTTAAATTTAAAATAAAAATGCGATCCCATTATTTCTCGACATTCTATATCTTCTATTTACTCAGTTCCATAGGCGTATACACTTATAGACTTTATTAGGCTTACTTTGTAAAAGACGATCACAAACTATCTTAATTGATATAATATATTAAATTAATTGAAATATGATCTTATGATCATATAACTATTATTATTATGTCTGTTTGCATTGTTATATAAAGATCTGAAACTGTAAACTTAAATGTGCGTTCCAAATGTATTTAGCAACAGCCAATTTTCGACCCAAATGAGTAAGGCTTCACACCAAGGATAATCCTGATAGGTAATTATTTGGTATTAACATATATTAAATGTATAATCAATTAACCGATTTACAGTATATTACCTAATGACATTAATTATATTATACGGCATATGTCAACTATATTTATCTATATATATTATCCATACTAGTAATACGCAGGTGAAAAATTTCTTTGGCTGCACTTAGCTCTTGAACTTGAAAAATTCATGAAAATTTATCGAGAAAAATTATAAACTACATGACATCTTATACAGCTCCTATTTAACGCGAATGAAATTGCAAAGAGCAGGTAATTAAAATCCTTAAAATCGTATTCCAGAGCTTATTTGGAAAGAAATGTGTTTATCCTCGAGATACGCTGCAACATCACGATCAGAGGAAAGTACACAGCAGTTGGGAGGCTGCTGCTCTTCCCGATAAATGGAGAGGGAGACTCAAAAATAAAAATTGGTAAGAATTGAATGTAGAATAACGCTGTCACATACTTACTATGTCTTAACACCTAAGGAGACTAACTCTCCTTACTACTCCTTTTAAACCCAAATTTAATCTTGGTCAGAAATAATACATTCACCCACATTCACCAACACTCACCACCCACAGCCCAGCAAAATTAAATGTATTTTTTTTAGCTTTTGATACTATTATATAAAGGAAAAATCTCAACATTTACCGTTGTAATTGGATTTTCAATTATTAACTAGATACTTTAAGTATCGGTTTAGTATGTAATCTTTTTGTACGCAAATAGCGAGATATTAGGTAGAAATATTCTACTATTAAATCGTCCATAAAATATCAAATCATTGAACCGGATATTCTTACAAAACATAAATGTTGTGATATTCGTTCCAGTGAATTCAGTAATAAAATTGAACATAAAGACAAAGTACTTCAAGGACGAAGAAGGGCGCGACCACTTCGGCATAAAGAGTTATAGATATGCCTTTGACTACGGCGACAGAGTTCATTATACCATTAACAACTTATTCAAAGGAAATCCTGAGTTGAGTATGTATCTTTTTATCATTAGATGAAAACTAAATTGAGGGATTCCGATTGATAACTACTGTACAAATGAGAAAAGTTTTTTAACAAATAAAAAAGGGAGTTGCTTGTTTAGAATTTATTTGTTGCATTTTCTTCTTCTTATGGTGCCGTCTCCGTTTGGAGGTTGGTGATCATCATGGCTATTCAGATTTTGGATGCCGCGCTACTGAACAATGATTTAGTGCTTTGAACAAATCATTGCCGAAGATTTATAAATACAAGCAACTTATTCCCAAGAAATATATCAATACTTTCGTATTGGAAGATAGCTATTCATTGAAATTATATATAATTTCAGGTAATACAGTACTGCAATTCTTGAATGAAAATTGGAAAATTGTGACCGAAGAATTCGGTCAACCCGTAGTGGACTACGCAATGAACGTGACTATAGAAACGGCGAAGAAATTCTTCGACGCCGTCCCCTATGACGAATTACTTCATGTACCTATACCGAAGTACTAGTTCTGACTGTATTTTAAGATGTAGTGGTAATAGTTATAAAGAGAACGTTATATATGTAGATCACTTCTAAAATATTGAATTAATTATCTTCAACAAGCAACTGACAATATATTTGCAAGCCGTCTAGAGTAAGAAACGTAGGTTAATGCTCGTTTCCATATTGTTCTTTAATAGTTGACAAATGCTTTATTATCTAAAGAAATATTTATCTTGTACCTTAGCTTGATTTGTAAGAGTTCAATAGGTAATAAAAGTTATATTTTACTGTTTTAATTAAAGCACTATTTCATCACTTTCTATCAAATTCAACACTAGAGTGAGACGACTAAGAACCCTATACTAATTTTTCGCCTGTAGGAGATGCAAGGCAAAATTTACTTGAAGTATACAACCTACTATTTTTCTTTTGGGCGCTAATAATAATCGAATGGTTTTTTTCCGATTCTCACTCCAGATACACTAGCTTAATTAAAATTTCTATCTTTACTTCAATATTCTTTCAGCTAAATAGACTTATAAATTTATGTAACATTGAAAAATATATGAAAACTGTACTTATTGCTTTATATACTATACTACTACTATATGTAGTTTGTTAAGTTTAAAATTCATTGGTGTTTTGAGCGTAATATATGTAAGGTGTTAATATGAAGAGAAGGGGCAAGACGAAATGTTGCATTCGACTGATTCGACAAATGGACGCATATCATATCATTTTGTGTCCTTGCTTTGTAACTTCTACGTTTTCACGTCACGTTTTACGTTTTCACGTCCGCTATGACACCCACTACATAAGGTAATCAGTATTTAATTATAATATACGTAGGTACGTTAACAATGAAATAGTTTTTTTTAACACTTGTAATAACGATGTATGCCTAGTTTTAATTACAGCACAAAAAATAAGAAGCACAATTAACTTTGTATAAAAGTAATTTGTACGATGTGACTCAATTATTGTACTAATATTTAATTTACACTACGAGATTTTAAGTTCATTATTATGTACCAGAAATCCAGAATTTAAGGGTTAGGATTAAAATATACCTTTTTGCGGTGACTAGCTTTTGAGTCTACTCTCGTGTATGACATTATTCCTGATATAGTTTGTCATCATGAATTTATATTGCAAAATAAACGCGACATTTGTAAAATGTATTTTCATTTTAATAATATTTTTATAGAGCAACCGATTATCATATGAAAGAAGCTGAATTAAAAAATATTACATATTTGTGTAGGACCAAACTGATTTTGTGTAGGATTACCAATCATTCTATATTTAACAGCGGATATGATCCCGGATTTTCCCTATGACATAGTTAAATTAATTTGCTTGGATATTCTTAATTAATGAAACATTATATAAATTGCCCACAACGCCTTTTTATATGCAGAAATGACCTAGAATATATGTAGATATAGGTCGTGGCTTTTGGTATTTATTGTAACGATTCACCTATGTTAATTTGCTAGCTGTAATCTAGCTAGTAAGTTTATAGAATGTCTAGATCAATAATTATTAACAAGATTCCATGCTATAAAGAAGTTCCTCGTCAGTCCGAAAATAAATCCTAGTGGGTGGTATTATATAACCTTTAGGTTAGATCGGTCCGAGACACTTCATAGTAAATAGTTGTAAAATCAAGAGTGCACAGTCGGCGAGTCTTTGGGATGACTGAGGCGATATAATAATGAAATAAGCATACATTCTGAATTATTCAAAAACAAGGGAAACAATATATGTGCAGCCAAGCGAAATCGTATATGAATACGGAAGCGTCCAATGAAGGTTCTTGCGAGCATCTTTATACTTTTCACCTTGACATTTGTGTGTAGCTAAACGCTAATAAATATTTAATAGAACAATTACTATCCAACAATTCAGAAATATTGGATTTTTTATAAAAACATTTAGCATTTTAAATGGCTTAGTATAAGGAAAATGTTCTTGAAACGACCTATTTACTCCAGCAAAACTGGCTCAATATTTAAGCCGTTTTTAATAATGGGATGATCATTTTACCAGGACTTTTTTACACTTAGCCGAAACAAACTAGCTCAGAGCTCCAATCCACCACCAATCCTATCCAATCAGAGATACCGAGCTTCGGTTCCATTTCTTTGACAATAATTTACGAGATAAAAAAGTGTCCACTATATAATTAGGACGATTTATGGCTGGAATAAAATAATAAAGCTGAGGCGTAAATACTAAAGAATATATAAACTCCGTTAAAAGTATTATTTTCTAAATTATTCATTAAAATATTATAGGATAAATGTAAAAAACTTGAACCTTTCCGTGTTTTCAAAGTCCGTTCACATGAAAACGATGTAAATAAAAAAAACTCAGATCGAACACAATTATTGTAACAATAATTGTGAATTGCGTTAATTTTAAGTAAAAAAATCTTTTTCACTTACATGTTAACAAATCTTAACGATCAAACCAACCGGTTCACTTGGCTACAATGTCAGATTGAAGGTCCAATAGACTACACTCTACATAGATATAAAACACTTATTTCTCATTCAGCCGCTGTTGGTGATCCCACGCAGCAAACAAACATGATATTGCGAACGGACTCTGTGATATTCGCGTTGAGCTTATTCTGTTTTGGACACGCGAAGCTTGCACGTAAGTATTTTTGTATGTAACAATTCTTAATGAGAGCTTTCAGTCAGCTGATTAAAATAAGAGACTTAAAACGTACTCATTCGTTAAGGGCCGGCAACGCACCCATTAATAGGTGTTGATGGGCTGCTATTGTTCTCCCTTACGCCACCCGCAAGCTTGATAACCCCGGAATCTCTTAGATGCATTAAGTAGACACGTAGTTAGAGACCAGACCACGTACAATACCACTAAATTCTAGCATGTAATATATGTTCCATAACTTTAAACAGTGAATAGGATGTTTTTAATTAAAGTGTTATTTAATTAAAACAAAAAGCTAATTTGGGTATTTTATACACAAAAACATAATGAAACTTTATTATATACAGATAAAGTTGTGTAGTATTTATATGCTGTACGTTTGTAAATTTAGATAATATTGTCACGCTTTGATGGATATCAAAGTTACTTAAAATTCGGGCAGAAGTATTAATTTTACATAGATTATTAAAATAGCATATTTTAGAATCAAAAATCGACAATCAAGCATTGCAGATATTATACAATTCATTTAATAATATAATGCATTAAGTAACACGACTCCCCGCCTCAATAATTGGTAATAAACCTTTGCATAGTTATTAAACACAAGAAAGCGAATGCCGTTCCTAGACTCAATTCCTACAGGATATAGATCCGTAGTGAGACTACTTTTCTTTTTAGATATCATGAATGTATTCTACTGCGTCTGTCAAACGCAAGTGCTTTATTTTAAACAGTGAGAGATTTGATTTAAATTATATTAAAACCTTATAATAATCAGTTAAGTTGACATGTTTAAATTCTAGAATTGTGTCCATCAACGGCACGCGATTAAAATAATATTAAAATAAAATAATAGATTTGTACATATTAATATTAATGTTTTCACAATTTTATGCAATTATATCTTATTGTAAGTCTCGCAACGGCCAACGAGTAATACAATAGTCAGTTTAACGAGTAATACAAAAGCAAGTGAAATATCTTGATAGTTTACTAACATTTTATTACAATGTTTTTTACGTCTTAATTAATAGAATGAGCTGCAATTGTAAATATAATATATTATGTCGAAATAATTCTTACAGCCACGGATTTTAGTGAAATTTCGTATATATGGCACCCAAGGATAAACAATTCAATCATGTAGCGTATAATGCTTCTATACTTATTTATATCGCATTTACTATTATATTACCTTAAAATATTTGAAAATGTCAGCCTGGCTTTGAAGTAAACCTTCTAGAACTTCTGGTTCTAATTGAACAATATATATTTCTATACTGCATTTGACTCCTATAATAAAATCTTTTGTTTCAGCGGCTTTTATCCACCCATGCAACGAAACAAGCAGAGAATGTCTTGTAAAGTCAACGCAGGAGGCTATCCCTGAATTCGTAAAAGGCTTACCTGACCTTGGAGTACCCACGTTGGATCCCTTCGTCATCGAGAAGTTATCAATTCCACTAACCGGTCTGAAAGTTACCTTTTACCAAGGCAAAGTGTCCGGATTTAGGAATTGCATCGTTGATAACGTAATGTATGTATGCTCTTAAGTATTCATATATATTAGCAATGTATATATTTTCAAGTGGTTAAGATACAAGATATAATCGAGTAGCTTTCTAGCAGATATGTAAAATGTCCATAAAGCTACGTAAAGCCAATCATAATGGGTTCCATAAAATGCTGTTCCAAGTGATGATCACAAACGCAATATATATATATATATATATATATGTAGGAAGATATATATGTGGAGTATGGGGGAGCGATTTCCGGTAGGGTCCACCTTTGACTACCCGTCCCTTACAAGGTCACCGACGATGTGTGAAACGAATCCCGATATTATATATTTATTTTGTCACGAAGCAAAGCTTCTTTGCTTCTATTCTAATTATTTAAAGAAATAATCTGGCTCTATTATAAAATCAGGGCATAATAGATATCTATTCACTATAAACTACCTGTTTGAATAAAGTGAATTTGGACTTGGATTGACAAGGATTTCACAAGAAGGAATCAGGTTTAGGCTTTGTTTCATACAATGATGATGAACAGACGATCCCTTTTTAGCCCACTTGGAATTTCTGTGTTTGTTTCAATTTCCTTCTTAATATATTCACAAAACTCTTCTAAACAAAACACATGTTTTGGTAAATGTCACATTCATAGTGATCTAAAATTTCCCCGACACAATATCGCCCTCTCAATTCTAGGTTAATTAATTAAATTAATCTTGAGAGCTTTGGGAAATGTAACCGCACGACTTTAACGTAGATAAATGAATTTAGCTTCCGAAATTTTACTTCTCTTAATTAAGGGAATTGTATTGTTACGCGAACGCTATACATGTCCGCAAAAAGTATGTGCAACGATATTAATGTAACCATATTGACCAGTCGGACTTTTTCATCATCATTCAGATCTTCAAAGTATTACTGTCTCTCTTTTCGGGTCTAATGACAAGAGACTGGGCCTTAATTGTATTTGTATTATATATAAACCTGTATATATTTTTAGCTCAGAACTAGAGAAGCGACACTTTGTTCTAGACTTCCACTGCAATTTAACGATAAAAGGCCAGTATGACGCAGTCGGGAAAATATTGTTGTTCCCCATAAATGGAGAGGGCGACGCTAAAATCAAACTGAGTGAGTTCCTGTCATGTGTTTAGCTTCTACAAACGTTTTTATTCGTTCATTATCTAACCTTCCTGTGACTCCAGTGATCTAAATTGTTAGCACAGTATTTTAATAAAGGGTTTATTAAAAATATAAAATTATAATTTGCTTTTATGTTCGTATAAAATTTGTCAAAAAGGATTATAAGCTGTCTGTAAAATAACAATATAAATTTATTTCAGCCAATCTTAAAATGAAGGTGGATATTAATACCAAATATATAAAAGATGCCAAAGGAATGAACCACTTTGCCCTAAGGAACTATAAATACACCTTCAGTTATGGAGACAAGGTGACGTTTGACTTGCAGAATCTATTTAAAGAAAGTAAAGAATTAAGTAAGTATAACGTTATACTACGTTATATTTCCATATTTAAAGTTTATGTGTTATATATTCAGTTTAAGTTAACATTCCTACCTTAGTTACCAACACTCGTATCATCTCGATATGTTTAGTTCCGCAACTAAGCGTTTTCCAAAGAAAATTAGCACTCTGCGGGAGCTTCAAGAAAAGAAAAGCTCAACATACTCGCAAGCCATGTGAGCGTCCCTTAGAAAGTCCACAACCAGATTATCTCCTACAAAACAAGACTCTTGTGACCTCTATATATTTTATTTGTAAATGAATTTAATTAAGTCCTAAATGCTGACGGGGCGGTAATATAATTACAAGGGTGTCGAGGGTAAACGCACCTCAGAAATTAATTATGCGAGTAAACCGCACGCCGCATACATAAAAATAATTAACGAAATTCTTAAGCATCGCCTCCTTATTTATATCTTGTAATATAAATGCCTCTTCCAGCCTCTTTCCCTTTTAAGACGCCAAGGTTACGTTTGTCCGTAAATAGTGGACTGTGTAAAACAAAAATGCACTTACATTCTCTGAATGCCGTATTTTAATTAAATAAGTGGATTTTGATCTGAATAAATATTCGAATGAAACTATATTAGCACACATTCCACACTAAGGAGGATTTAGTAATTTAATTATTACTTCTTTCGCTCCATCTACATATTGTAATAATTTTTATGTTTTCTTTGTTGATTGTGTGTTTCTAAAGGCAAGTCAATATGCTTATGGTTTGAGAAATAATAAAAACCCTTGTATTTTGATAAATGATTTTCAAGATATTAATATACATATAACTTCAACTTTATTTGAAGAGAAAACTGAACAAATAAACTATAGAGTTATAAATGGCATCGATAGCTCAAGTCATACGCTTTCGAACTATTAATTTGTACAATAAATAAAAAATAAAAAGATATCAAAATATGTCGTCTTACACCATGAAACTTAAATACTCTTCACTTTTCAGGTGCTACAGTTTTGAATTTCCTAAATGAAAATTGGAAAACAGTTGCCGAAGAATTTGGAAAGCCGATCGTAGACTACGCAGTGGACTTAGCTATAAATACAATTGAGAAATTTTTCCTCGTAGTGCCGTATGAAGAATTAATTAATGTACCAATACCTAAGAATTAAAAAACTATATCCTATATAAAAAAATAATAGTTATCATCTCGTATAGCAGGTTTAGTCTACCCATTATTAAAATGTCGGAGGTTATTCCCTTCTATATGTCCTAGTGTTATTAATTTAATTTAAGAATTTTACAGCCAAACTCTGCCAAGTGAATTAGTATTGTAAAATAAAATTAAAAATGTTGAAATAAAAATTTATATAAAAGTAAATTTTATTTATTGTATCTTGTGTTTCAGAGTTTATTAAAAAAATAATTTAGTTAAATTTATTTCGAATTTCAAAGAGTTAATTAATTAAAAAAGTTAATAATTATTTTTAATAAAATGTACTTATTCATTGGTAACACTATAAACATACGAACTAAAATTCAAGGAATATTCCTAAATATATTACCGAATTTACATTTACCTTTTCAGCTTATTCGTCACAAACCCAGAAAATAATATTAGTATACTTAATTATATTTTAGTATAGTTTTTAATTAATTAATTTTTATGAAGGCACGAAGTTTTAATAACAACAATGTTTCGGTGTCAACAACGGATATCAGACCAATTTAAGTTATTATGAGTATTATAAGGCAAATTATTATTTAATTTATAACTGATTTCCTAATAAAATGTATGTTTACGACGGGTTTATTATTTAAAGTCCAAGGCCTTGTTATTTTTAGCGTTTTTATAATTAACAATATATATAGTATAGTATTAGTTTGTCGCACGGTAGTATGATTTATCCGTTAGAAATCCACAAAAATGGATATTTATACTTTATGGGAGAAAAAAATCATTTATTATAGAAGAATACAATGCATAACAGAGACGAATCGTTATTAGCTAATTTAGTATGCTCAGAACTCAGGCAACAAACATACACACCAATATGCACCGTACAGGGCATTGAACCTGATACACTAAATTCGGAAGTTTAGCGATGACCAATGCGCCAACTGGGTCATAATCATGACATTCAAATATTCTCCTCTCCTATCATTATCACAAGTGTAAATTGTAGAAAAACTTATTTCTCGGTCAACAGCACTCAGGCCACCTATCGCGGCCAACAACTCGATTTAATCGTTACTACATCGAACGACTCCGCAAATAATTCCATCTAACTATGGACTTTTTTAAAAGAAAAACTCAAGCATAAATACCAAATATCACAAATATTTATTCGATCCAAAACACGTTGATCTTATGTATATATTTGCTTACTTGAAAATCAGTAATTAACATCTTGGTGTTAAATTGAAGTATTAGTTAGGTATGTGAATGAAGATATAGAGACTGTACTTGTATGTAGAGATGTACTTTCAGAGGCAAAGTGTTGTACGGCTATTAAGGTTGTTCATAAAAAGAATTACGGGATAGGGTCATCAACGGCCAGCTGATGGAATTTTATTAAAGAAAAAATATAGAAAAGAAAGTTTCCTTCGTATATAAAGCAAACGAAAAAGGAGGGTAAAGGAAAAAAGATAAATAACAAAACTACTGCGTCATTTCACTCCAGTTTTCTGTTGACGCCATGCTGAGTACAAAAACAGCTGATCATTATTGTATTTTTGATAAACATTCCCCTAGTCCTATAATTCATCGTTAAGCCATTGTAGCAGAGCCTCTCGTAATATATCTTGTATCTATGACAATTTGTCACAGTTGGCAAGGACAGGAGTAACGCCCTTTCGTAGTCTTTGTCAGTCTGGGAACACATTCACGATCTGTACGTGTACTTCATACGTGGATGATTCGGTAATAGCGCAAATTGTAAGTGCCCCTTAAATTATACACTTAATTTTTAGAAAATTCTCTTAACGAAGAGCGATTTGAATCGTCGGTGACCAGTCACTTTCCGAGCGGCTCCTCTATGTGGGGTTCCATCATCAAATTCCACCTGTGTCCACTTCCGTTCTAAAGCTGAGCGCTTCAGTAGGCACTTTGTGCGCACCAACGCTGTCTGGAACCAGCTGCCATTAGAGGTATTTGCGAACCATTACCACCTAGGAAGTATGTCGTCATCTAAAAGGCCGATAACGCACTTGCGAGCCCTCCGGCATTGTGAGTGTCCATGGGCGGCGGTATCACTTCAGATCAGATGAGACACCTGCCTCCACGAACACCTTTTGTTCTCATTGAATGTATACCCCGGTTTGAGGGTTTTTTCGCGGATTATTACTTATTTGGTGTAATAGAATTGTATACTATGAACTTCTTATTATTATTAACAATAACTAAAAAACCATCATCAAATGGAGGTTCAAACACTATATTTATCAAGACTTTAGAATCGTAATAAACTTGATTTACGACAGTTGGCTACTCTTAGTTCACCTTTAAGTAATAAATATTTATTAAATCTTTAATAGTATACCTAAAGACGTAAAATGACGTTTTAAAGCATTCATTTTAGATGTCTAGAATCTTTTATTAAACCTATTCATAAAACACATACGCGACGAATTAAATTAATTTTTTTCGTTCAGTCAAAAACAATATCTTCATATTAGAAATTTCAATTTATTGGTTCCTTGTAGCTGATTTATTTATTGTCATAACAATGTAAATTTTTTTATATACATTGTTTTGAGCAATATCAGGAGACTCAATAACTCAATTCGTACATCAGTTGTACTTAGACGTAGGTATAAGATTAGTATCTTCAAAAACTCAAATACTTTTATAGTTAAAAGTATTTGAATTGTGATTTCCCAGTCTCGGAAACAGACAGAGACATAAATATAAAAAACTGAAAAAAAAAATTGGATATTACCAATTACCAAATTACATTACCAATTTTTTTTACAAGAATATTTTTTCATTATAAGAATATAATAAAAGCCGGTAACGCACCAGCATTTCGGCGTTCTTGGAGTTTAGTCCCATTTATTATTTACATATATTATATATATTTTATTTATCAAAAATGAAATATTATTTTATTAATTTATTTAATTATTTACATATTGATATGCAAATGATTATATACAGTAGCTATAACTAACCACCTAGGGTATTATTATAACGAGACAAAACTGCAAAGATAATAGGGCCGGGTCAAAAGTCACGGCGTTCAACATTATTAACAATTAATAGTACGTGATACAAAATTAAATTGCATAGTAAATTACAGGCAAATTTGCATATTATTCGCCTTGTGTTATTTAACTACTTTGGTTTTAAGAGTAATTTTGTATCTATCTTCAGCGACGAGTCTCAACGCAGAGAGCGTTCGATTCGTGGCTTTTCAAGTGGTTTTACTTTCTTAAAATTACAAAATGATTGAATAAAATAATAAATATACAAGATCGTAAGTACTTTAGTGAACCAATTACAACATACATCGTTTTAAAATTATTGAAAAGGGAGAGGTGCATTCCCAAGGTAACAATGAAATAACTCTGACATATACGGCAGAGATGATGTGGTAACAGATACAGAAACGTTCACTGGTGTCCATCCAGGACATGCGATTTTTTAGTTCAGCCTGTCTCCAACTTAGCTCATCGATTTCTTTCAGCTAAAGCATATGCATGCTTCGCATGATACAAATTCTTCAAATTCGCATCTGTTGTCTCAAATACATTACAAAACTTTACATAAAAACCATTCATTAAGTAAAAGCTCGGCCATTTTCGTTCAAAAATATGTTGATAAACTTAGCTCAATGGAGCAATTAACATTCATAACATTAGCCAGCTCCCGAAAATCATAGAAAAAATAGCGCATAAAATACAAAATTTTACTTACAGCGTGCATTTACAGTGACGTCTTCAGTGTTTGCTTGTGTTAAAATGCATTTAAAACGTCCCGATTCTGTTATAAATTATGTGGAAGTTGAAACGTGACACTCATACTTACCGAGGCTTCATTTCGACGTGTTTATATGACGGAAGATGTATTTTAAAAGCGTGTATATTGCACTACCGTCACGTCATTATCTCATGCAAGCTATGGAATATTCAGTAAGTATTGAACGAGTGTGCAAATAGGAATTTCTAGTGCTTTAAACCACTTGATATGTGGGACATTGTTTTTCACCTTGGCATCGGTTAAGATTTTTTTAAAAGGATTTGTGGTTGATAACCGAACACGTTTCCTGTTATTAAATGATGATTATAAAGCTTTTGTTAAATTCTTTATTTATATTTAGCTTCTTACAAGAAATTTATTTTAAAACTTGAAATACCATTACGTTTTGTTCTCCTTGCTCTTGTGTCATGTTAAAATATTGTGTTTAAACAATTTCTTCTAGACTCGTTATGACAAATCCATTTGATCTGCGTGTTCTTAGACCAACATAATTAGCAAAGCAGCGTCTTGTAATTCAATTAAGAAATTAGCGTCAACGGCGTGGGACTTTTAACTCAATTAGTCCCATTATTCAACATAACACTGCACTCCAATCACTAATCCGATCGACAGTAATTAGTTAAGCGGTTTTCAAATCGGCACGAAGGATATTGTGTTCCTAATTGCTGATAATGGCACCGATAGATTGGGATGAAATGGAGTTCCATGGAAAAACATTTATTAATTTTCATTTTACGTGTTTTTAACTTTTACATTTTTGTATAAGTAAAGTTGGAAAAGCTGTGCAACGGTGTAAGCACACGGCAGGCCCTATAAGAATAGATACATGAAGCTCACCAAATTACTACTCATATACATCAAAGATGAATTTCATACAAGATAAATCAAAATGTGTGAAAAAGAATGTTAAAACACATCATAACACGAAATACACAATCGAATATTAGAAATCGGTCAAGTCACAAGCTTCTCTTTCGATCAATGTCACCACTTAATGAGACATTTTCCAATATATCTTCAATAGTGCATACGAGTATCATTTAACGAGTTGTAAATATGGTGAACTTATTTACGCCTACAGTGTTTCTCTAGCAAATATGTTTCGAGGTATAACGACGTTTCTATGAAGTTTCAGGTCCTAATAGTTTTAAGTGTTTATATTTTTTTACCGTTTGACGAATTTTACTAGCACATTCAAAAGTTCGCTACCATTTATAATACCACAGAGGTAGTGTGAGTGGTATCTGAAACTGATTTAACTTATATCTTTGAAAATAGTATTGTATAAGGATTTACACGGCAAGGAGACAGGCAGACAAGAATAATAGTTTAAAGTAAAATCAATTTACTATTAAACGAATTAAACGAATATTACGACCAAGATAAATCTTATTTAAGATTCTCACCACTTACCACTAACATAAACATTATTACTGATGCTTTTTAATAAAACAAAGTCGGAACGGTCCCGTTGCAGACGCGTAGTATCGTCTTTCCACTTGCTTTTCTAATTCTCGTTTTGAGTAAGCGTACACCTTGTTTCACTAAACTCAATCAGTTTTCTAATCACAACACTCAATCAGCTTGATATTTCATGTTTGACAAGTTAAAATCAAACACTTGTTTTAATGTATTACGATATAGCTTATCCAAACATCACTTAACTTTATTACATTATACACTGCGTAATAAGTCAACTTAGCGAAAATAAAAGATTATTTCAGAGAAGCGCTGTGTATCATCTAAATTTGAAATTGGAGCAGTTCAATTGATTAGCGCCTCCAAGTGAAATATTATCTAACTCAGCAGGGGCTTAGAACGCTTCACTATATCGCAACTATGTGGTGCTAGAGCGCCGCCAACGCCTGGAGTCTTAGACAACTCTAATTAAGTTTCCTGCCAATGTTTAACTTCCTTATTATATTTTCATATCGAATAATGTTTTTTATTGACTTGTTATTTAAAACAGTAAGATTTATTGACTGTAGAAAGTTTCTTAATATTAATCATTATTAGCCGAGTGGTCTAGACAGAAATGTCAACTCTATGTTTGTGTCTTTGAATCCCGACTGTGTAACAATAGATAAAATGGAGAATAATGATACAATGTACAATGTGTATATGCCTCAGATATATATAACTCTTTCAAGTGAATATTAATTATCTTTGTGTCTTTAAACCCATCTCTTTAAGATAACGATTATGTAAATTTTAATATAGCAAGTTATAAAATTGCTTCACGTACGACATAATACGAAAAAGATGTGAAGTAATCATCTTCACAGAGTTCTTTGAAAACAAAACTTTTGCCTCTTCAAGTGCGGAAAATTGCTACAACTTTATTCAATGCTGTTTCTATGAAAATTACGCGTTGCTTTGGTTTTATTAATACGGAATAATGAGACAATATTTGTTATGGGATTTTTTCTTCACGATCACGTTTGTATATTGGCTCACTGAGTTGTTGTTTCTTTGTGCAGTTAGTATGGTCGATTAATGGACAATGTGAAGAAGACCTGAGGAGAACCGATGATGACTGCTTGAGGTTCAGAAGTCAATGACAAAAACACAAATGCACGTTAAAACAAAACTTAAGTTAATGTTTACTTGTTATGTTACCGTTAAAGTTTAAGTTAAAACTGTAATTATCTGCTGGATTTTTACAGATTTTGTGGAGTACAAATGGGTTACAAATAATTAGAGCAAACCACGTAAAGCACGCAAAGCTTAAAGGCACGAAAAAATAAATTCGTGCATAAAATCACATTATTGTGCTTTACTTCAGTTAATATAAGATAACTAAGTAAAAGATTATTCAAATGATGCTAAATAAAACAACCAAAACTGAAATTAAACGGCCATTAATGTCAAAATGAGATTGAAATCAATTCTGTCGCATTTCGGCCGTTCAAGGAAATTGCCTGTAAATCACTGGTCATTTCGAAGTTATGACTTAATTACTTTCAAACGGAAATCTGAATTTAGTGATGCATAAATTGCAGGAACTTCCTAACGCCACTTCGGACGGGAACCAGATTGGTTCGAGAACTAATATAGGCCGGATATTACCACTTAAAATTATATACCTATCTACTTTAAGATATGTAGTCATTATTAAATTTATGCGCAGACTCAGGGCTCACTACTCTCCATCAATTATCGCTAAAAGGTGTCGTTTACAGCTTTAAAGCTCTGGCTACTAAGATGGGTCGCGCCCTAGTTCTCAAAGTAATTAATAGAAATATAGCACGGGGCTGGAATCAAAAATCAAGAGTAAGTAAATGACCTACATTAACCTTGAACATTTTAATTATCCTATTATATTGACTTTCGAAAAATAATAATGTTAATAATCCTGTATCCATGTGTGTATGATTGCATTTCAAGGTTATAAATGAGACGTTTTAAACAGCTCGATTGGCTGCCGAAAACTGGTTTGAGTGCGCCAAGTTTCAAAGGTTGAAGAGTCGCTCCAATAAATGTAACAAAAACAAGATATGCTTGAAAAAAGCACTGGTGATCATGACATGTTACCGAGACCCGCTGACCCGTTTATTGAAGAGACTAGCCAATTTACCCTCGAAAAATCCCAGTAAGAAAGCAGTATGTTGACTTAACACACATCTGGCTCTTAACGGGCACGTGCCCTCATTTTCAGCCGCAAACGAAAAGACAGTTTAAAACCTTTTGACACCTTTTAACTTAAGGGTCATTTTACTTTGTACGCAGAGATTTTGAAAATCAAAGGAAATGTTTAAGACAACTTTAGTCGAAATGTTCCTTTACGAATACAAGGTGATAGAAATTTTGTAACGAATAGATAAACATTAATTTGTGCTATTATATGATTTTATTTATAGGTGTGAGTGTATCTGCAATGTATTTGTATCACAGTGTTTATATATACCTGTGTTAATTCTAAAGTTAAAGCATAAAAAAATTCTTTTTTTTGCGGCCTATATTTAAAACTTAATTGTTTGATTTTTAATCCGTACATCACTGTGGTTTACCAAACAATTGACGGTAAAACAGAGTGTGGTGGATCTTTGATTTTCACTCATATAAATAAAATAAAGAATATATCCTTGTTTTGGTACTCTGTTCATAATCCTGTAAATTGTAGCTTGACACGATTGTGCAACGTCGGGCAGACTGCTAAGTGCGCTCAATCCCCTGTTCAATGCCCTACTCCATAAGTTAGTTCATCATTGATACTTGTAATGGAACGTCGCGAAGTGATGTTAAATTTAACTATGACATAAAAATGAAATCCACTATAATTTACATAATCTTTCTTAATCGAGTTATGTCGCAAATTGCTTTAAATCCAGTGAATCAGATAAACGCTTCTCTAGACGCGAACAAATCAGAAGATTTTTCTTTGCAGGAAACGGAGACGAGTACGGAAACGACTCTCGCGGTGTCGACCGGATATAACCTTAATGTCACCCCGCCCAGCATCCCCGACAAGACGTTGGAAGCACGACGAGAAAATTTCCGAGCAATCTCACCAATTTACCCGCTTCAAAAAACGGATTCCGATGAAAAAAGTGATGAAAACGAAGAAAAGATCAAATTGCTTTCCTCTCACGGAGGAAATTCATCGAAGCCAATGGATCAAAATGAAATAGCCAATGAGGATATAAATAATACATCTGCGTCACAACTTATTTGGGATAATTGTTACGAGACCTCATATAGAGATAACCGGCAATTGAGCCCTAAGGTTCACTACGACATGGAAAATGCACATCGCCTTGAGATTGACAGCGGTGGTATGCTGAAGAATAGAGAGTTTTTAGAAAACAACAGCTCACTGGCAGTTAAGAATTGGTTGGAAAAATATAACAGCTTAAAGAATTCAATTGCAGTGCGTAAGTCTACCACAGAGATGACTACAGCAACTTCTAATACGATGCCACCCAGGGATTACTCCGACGAGACCTCAAATGACATCGGATTGATCCAAGTGAATTCCGTACAAATATTGCCAATAACGAAAGAAATCGTCGGAGATTACGAGTTCTCGGAACCCTATAACGTGACTGTTGATGTACTGGTAACAGAAAACAATATCAAAGCAAGTTACAATGACGATTGGTTCGAAGGAGAGGATCGGACGAAAATAAAATTTAGTAGTATGCCTCAGACACAAACCTATTTGATACCGAAATTCAAACTTGAAGAGGGATTTCACCCTTTCAGTTTTATGTCACAGTTCTTTTCGATTATATATCCTTTCGATTTTCCTGTCGGTAAGTTGTTTTAGACCTTTTTTAATGCTAGTATCTTTAAATATGTATACCGTAAAGCGAAGCAATTTTATGTTTAAATATTTTATTCTTAGGTCTTATCAAGGATATTGTTTGGGGAAAATTTACATTTCCCTATTCATTTTTACAGGTAATTGAAATGTAGCTAATGCTAGAGGGTTAGCTAAAAACTGAGCTACTGAACTTTATAAGAATATGTTATGTCAATGTCAACAATACAGCATTGCGGATACATTAGTCAGTATATGCTAAGCATTATAGATAATACACAGCCTGAATATATTGCACACATTAGGAAAAATCAGAAATCCCATAACGAACTTTACATTGAAAAACATCTAAAGATCACAGGGTAATATATATTTACGGTGGTTAATTATATTTACAAAATATTAATCTACAATAAGCTCATTTTTGGGAATATTTTCGAAGAATCGTTTAACATTATCAAACGTCGCTTTAATGATTGTATCAACGACTGGTTTACCAAATTCGTCAACAACTTGCTTCCAATTTTCGTTCAGAAACAGCAATACTGTTTCACCTGAAAAATAATATGCTATTAAAACTAACAATTCAATATTAATACATTTACATACTACGTTTGAACTATGGGTGAGACTAAAGATAGCTCACAATTTCGTTCCAACTGTGATGCATGTGATGTTTCAAATACCGCGATTTTTTTTTTTAATTAATTAGGTAGAAAATACTCCTCTATCAAAGATATGTTTTTCATAACGGAAATTTTTCACACGGAAATCTACTTACTTAATTGAGGGTTGCCCTTGAACAAGTTAGTAAATACAAACGTGACTTTTTCGCCAAACTGGTATTTCACTTTGTAATCCTTCACTATTCTGTATTCAACGCCATCTCGCATCACATCTTGGAATGTTAGCTTTGTATCAAATCGGATATTGGCTGAGAACAACACACAAAACAATATAATTGGAATCAACATACGAGAAAAACATTCAAAAATATATTCTATATGTCAAAAATGTATTCTAAATATGTTCAATGAACGAGAGATATTTCATTATGTATAGTAGACAATTAATCACCATTGATCCCCAATTAAGTCTTAAGCATGATGTAATAAAGGTGCCATAGCTGTCGATCGGATCACGCCAGCAAATTTAAAGATATTAACTGTAGATATAGGACATTAAATAAAGAGAAACAAATAATAGAATCATAATGCAAAATAAATTAATTAGCATTATGATTTTGAATGTTACATTAATAAATTGTCACAACAACTCTTTAGACGCTGATCACCTAAAGACAAGTAGATGGCCTTCAATTCCAGACGCATATGGATGTCCTCGCAATGTTTACCTTCATAGTCCAGCAAATTTAAAAAAAAAAATCGATTGGTGCATACGCGATTTGAAGGCCGACTTCAACTTGTGAACTTATACCACTAGACCAACACAATTACTATCATGAATGAAAGCAGAATTGAATATAATTACGTGTCTTAATTTTAGCATCTCCGTCTCCATTGATTGTAACAATCAGAATTCTCCCCGTGGCAGTGTATTTCCCTTTTACAGTCAAATTACACCGTAATGACAGATTTGCTTCCAGATCTACATAGCTGAAAAGGTGTTATAATTTCTGATTAATATTCGTGTCTTATTAATAAAATCAGCTATCCATAGAATAGAAGATCTTCTTTTCAGTTTAACGATGGGCAAAGGTTAAAATTATCTTGGTTTTTGCAACATACATTAACATATTTTTACAATTAAAACCATTAGTAGCGGAAATAAGCGTTCAACGAACCAAACTGTTCAGATTTATAATATTTGAGTATGAAGTAGATAAATTAACTATGAAAGTGTACTCAGGTGTTGTTCATGTCCATGGGTGCTTATATCTAAGTAACCTTATTATATGTTTATCTCAAAACTACACATAATTAAGTCATTCTTACATAATTAACCACAGGCCGTCGATAATTTCATATCGATAAATTTATCGTGCATTTAAGACTATGAGAAACTTCTCTTATCTCAACTAGCTGGCTGACTTACAGATCTACAGCCTAATTTATTTACTAATTCAATCGTTATATTATGTCTCGTATCACAAAGGAACCATTCCAATACATTCATTATATAATCATAGTCCCGGTTTGTGCTAATCATCTCTTAGACAGGTATCAGAAGGTAATACAATTGAATGATATATAATCATAGTGTGGATTACAATTTGTATATATAACGGTCAAATAACACGCATAAAACCTTCACAAACAACTATTGTTAACTTGAGGGCATATTTACAACTACATTAACATTTCAATTATTATAACAATTACACACTTGAACAAAGCCTCGAGTAAGCAACTTATAAGATGACAGTCATGTCAAATTTAAGGATACCAAGATAATATAATAAAGAAAACAGTTTCGAAACAGCAACAACTACTAACAATTTCGAACAGTCACATTAATTTACTTTTATAATGACATTGGAGTGACAAGAACTATCTATATCTATTGATAAATGGCATACCTTACAGATTCTACCGCACATTTTCTGAATCCAGTCAACACACCGTCTCGAAAGTGTATTTGTAACCCTCCGGGTAACTCTAGATCAACTTTGTCTTGGTACAAGGGATCCGATGAATTAATACCTAAGCTAGGAATACCCTTTACAAACAAGGGGATAGTTTCTAGAATATTTGACTTTAAGCATTCCGATGTGAGACCTGGACATGGTTTTATGTAGTCGGCTGTAAATAAACAAGAAAATGAATCACTATAAGATTCCTATGAAATGTTACTGTTAATTTCTAAATATCGGTTTCCCCTAAATAGTGTTTAGAAAAATATCTATGCTTTGATAATTTTAACTTAATCTGTTTCAACTAAAGTTCACTAAGGCGCAGTGGCCAAAACAAATGGTTTTATTGTTCTCCAATATATACATACTGCATTGCCACTTAATTCTCTAGCCTTGCGGACTGCGGTTTATTGATATATTTTAAAATAAAGTAAAACTGAAGGCTTAATAAACCGCAATATAATGAAATATTTAAATTTATATGACAGTTTCAGATCAAGGTTTTTATTTTCCTAATGAATATCAATAATCCTACACAATACGAGAATTATATATTGCGAATATTGTGTGGAATATCTATTGTTATCAACTCTATCTGGTTAGAGTTATTTATTGATCGATTCAGTTAAGACGGTACCAATTTTGTACCATAAAGTGGTCCAAGACACTCAGCTGAGCCTCAACTCAATATTTATCCAATTTTTGGTTACCAAATCGTCTCTATAAACAAATAAACTAAATTTTATCTCTTAGTAAGCAATAAATAATTGCAAAATCGGAGCCTTCGAAATGTTATTGCGATATTATAACAGTTCAATATTGTTGCGTAACGAAGATTGCTTGCTTAAGATAATATACGCCTTACATTGAGTAAAGCATTGAAAATTAATGAAATGCGAATCGCCGGCAGTGACCTCTCGGTTGGGAAATGCGATTCCTTAAATGTCAAAATATGCCAAATTTAAATATGTCATCTAATCGTTGAGGTTAGATTATCTTTACTTAAAATCGGAATAAACGTCAGGATTTGACATGGTAGACATAATGTTGTTAAACATGTATGTTTGTAATACGACTAAATCACTATACAAACTATAAGCAATATAATATATATGCAAACAAATAAACTATAAAAAATATAAACGAAAAATTACAACATATTAATAAACAAAACGTTAATAAATCAAAAATTATTCAACTTTATTTTGGCTATAGGAAATAAATGACTGTTCATAACATAATAAATTCAATTATGGAATTATTATTAGTATTTAAAATCAAATCAAATCAAAATGTTTAACCGTTCAAAGTTAATTAGATTTAGAATTAGAAGACAGATATACTCACGCGCAACTTTGGCGGACGCATAATCGCAAAGTGTTACAAAAAATAATAACTTTAAACACGTCCAAAACATCGTGACAAAAACACACGATTGTGTTCTACGGAAACTTAAACTACACTGATACGAATACGGAGCTGGCTAGATACAACAAAAGTTTATCCCCATTAAATTATTGTTTACTTTTAGATGCTCTCATATGTTTCACGATCCACGCGTTGTTTCGACGGTTAAGCGTATGTGGCTTTGAATCCGGTCTAAAAAATATTTGTGAAAAGAGAATGTTCACTCAAACATTTGCAATTATGCCATCTCGTCCAGGACTACAAAAGCGTCTCCTTGAGACTTCAGTGGTCACGTAGTTTCAATTATTTAATTATATCAACGCTGTTCCACACCTTTACTTGAAGATTATGTATGTACAATCGCACTGTTTTGATACATTCTCGTGAATGTTTAAAAATGCGATGTTATATGAAATTAGGTGGCTTGATTTCATCCGCGTGGAAAATTTGGATGCCGATACTGTGGTAAAAAATGCTAGTAAAAACTCGCTCGCACATTAACAAAAATAAGCCATGTATTAGAAAATTACATTCTTATACAAAACCATTCGTTAATGTTTTTGAATAAATTAACACAAAATTTAAAGCTTCTATGTTGGCCATACTAAAGGTTTCCAGAATTGGACACTTACATAAACAATACTAAATATAATATATTTTATTATTAATAATAGGAATATATGGTATAATTATGTAAAATTCCATTGAAACGGTTTCAGTTTTAGATATTAGCCCGTACAAACATACAGAGAAACAAGAAAAATATAATATGGCCTTGATGTATTTCGCTTCTTCTGTTCATTCAATTGGAATTTTAATTATAAGTATAGATAAAGATATTTTGAAAGCTTTTTTATATGCAAGCAAAGCAAGTATGTTGACATTTCCATCTCCTTCATAAGATTTAGTAAAACTTTTACATAATCTCAATAGAATGAAAAAGGAAAAACTACTCAAAAATATCTTTTATATTTTAAATAGCTTTGTTTTATCACTTTTGCAGACAGTAAATCTTCTCATATATAATAAAAACACTTTACATTCCCTACTATGACAATCCGGAAACAATGCTTTTAAAATGTCGGGTTATAGCAAGACAAAACGAACATTAATTTTCTCAGCATTTATCGCAGTTGATTTTCTAGCAATTGCTCAAAAATGCATTAAATTTTCAATGAAAATGAAAAATGTAGACTTACATACTAGAAATTTTATATTATTCGCTGCTTACGAGAAGTTATTTCACCACTATCCTGACGGCATCGTCTTGAAGTCCAGAACTAGGAAAAATATGAGTCATTTCAACAATAATTGGTAGAAGTTTAATTAGAACCACAATAATGCGACCAAAGTTCTTAGGTACATAGCGTAAAATACAGGAGAATAAAAGACACAGGAAATCCATAAACGCCTATACAACCAATTACTCACTTAATAGTCCTCAAGCTTGATCTCAATGTGATGTTAAATCCAATTGCTGTTAGTCTATTGACTTGAGGTCTATACTAATTGGTTAATTCAGCAATTTGATTGGATTGATCGATCAACGTGTCTCGACTGATAGCTCCTATGTGGGGTTTGACAGGAGCATTATTACGTATATTTTGCTAATGGAAACAGGTGGTGATGGCAAACGGAATTATACAATATAATTAATAATAAAAATATCTTTTTATTATTTTAGTTAATTGCTAGAAACTAAATAATTTATTTATTTTACCATAATGCATTTATATAGTAATTTAACCTAGTGCACATACGGCAAAAACCGATAGATCTTTACGAATCGCCGGAATTTTATCTTTCAAATTATCCTTCATTTTCTAAAGTATAATTTTCATTTTTCGATGCGAAAATCTGAAAAAATAATCTTTATAGTTTTAAAGCGGAAAAGTATCAATTTTTTAACATTCAAATAAGTTTGGCCGGTTGAGTTAAAACTGCCAAGCAACGTTGGAAGTTAACAATGCTCAATAAACTCCGAAGTAACCGAACATATTTAATAGATACTGATTAATATAAGACTGTAGAAAATCGCATTGAAAATCACATAGTATCAAATTATAGCGTCCTTTTTAATCTACGACCCTCTAGAAGACAACTTGAATTGTTTCCCATTACGCGATTTAGGTCAGAAGTTAATAATATATTTGTAACATTTTGTACTACAGTCGTTATATATTCTGTTCGTTTACATGAAACCAAAAAGTACACATACATAGAGATCTCACAGAATCTCACATTGGATAAATCAAACTTAAAGCAATTTGGTCGTTTTAAAAGTATCGCATAAGGACATGAAAGAAATACATATGTAAACATAAAAAGTTAGCTAATTCGTATTACAACATACAGGTGACATTATCAAGAGAGTTTTTTCTATATCCGTTTAATTGTCTTATTCGAAGCCCTACGGCATGTCAAGGCTTAGCATGAGGTTGCTATACCTTTTATAAGGAACTTTAATCTATAAACAAAAAATTTTGCATTAATTTTTTATATCTAATAAAAAAATAATGCTTGATCATGACATTTAATTTTACTTTATGTTTTACATATTCAAATGTTTACATTCGAATGTTGAAGGTCCTGAGATCTATATATCAGCTTAAATCTAAAATATAATAAAGAAAATTGTCTTCGGCATTAATTCGGAATAAATAAAAATGACAAAACAGATACATTTTCAAGATGTAACAATCTGACGTTGGGATGAAAAATGAAAGTATTTACATTATAATAGACATAATAACACACTTAGCTTCCTAATGATCGCATGTGTTAGCACTTTTTCTATAACCCTAACGATGCGATGATAAATATTACCATTATTTTCTTTGAGTAAGGCTTATATCATAATACACTTGTCAACTTGTATGTAATCAATGCTCTATCAATATGGAAAAGAACTTTTTGGATCAAAAATGAGGTAACAGCAAAACTAATAGGTCCAGATTCTCGTTCTACAAATAAACCATATTTGTGTGATGATATTGAGGACATATAGTAGTTGTCTGATCGTTTAGCATTCTTGTATATCATTTGTGCTAGCATAGGTAACCTATAACTGAAATATTTCGTTTTACTCATAAATGTATCTAACATTTTCAGTCCATCAAAATGGAGTCAACGTTCTTGGCTTTCGTCATAGCTTTTGCCTGTTTTGCCTTGGTGATACCAATCTACCTCCTTATTCTGTGCGTACTAGCACTTCTGCCAGGTTCCAACCACGATGATGAGATGGAAACGGGAGCCTTGTTCCCTGATGCTGAACCGGATTGCAACGACAAAAGCGTCGTGCTGGTCACGTTTCTTGTTGTTATGTTGTGCGGGTAAGTTTGAAATTGCGTTAAATAAATTTTAATGTTTCTGTTAGTCTGTGTCTGAGGAAAATACAAAAAAATATTTTGAGAACAAATTATACAGAAATCCTTTTTTATAATTAATTAAAAATAATATATTAAGTTAAACAAAACACTTTATTAACGGATTTATGTTATGTAAATTTTGCAAAAATACATAACTTGCGTTACGTTATACGTTAATAAAGTGTTTTTCTTTAAATTTTAATAAATAAATAAATAATTTTAATAAAAGACAATGTTAATACATTAAGTTATTAAAACCAATGTGCATTCATCAATTTGACCTTGAGTTCGAGTTTGTTTACTTGTCTACTTCAATCTACTTCAAAATCGAATAGATAATGAAGTCATCGAATTAATTCATTATTATCAATTTTGTGTTAAAAATGGACCGAAACATTACAGTTCAATACACTTCTAACAGGTACAAAGGTGAACTTTACCTCAATCCGATTGCTTTTAACACTATTGGACCGCCGCTGAAATTCGTTTGCTCGCAATCTATTAATTCGACCCTCTTATTGACAACCCTTAGAAAGTAGACCCATAGGAAGTGGTTAATATAATTATGTTTTCTTTTTAAAGGTACAAGAGATAGGTGGCCATATATATATATATTTTAATTTACTTTGGTACCTTCTGATATGGGCCCAATTGTTAGTATTAAACGCCGGTTTTTTAAGAGACAGTGGGTAAACCAGCAAGGTCACAGATAATACAATACTAAAGCATGGACACCTGCATTGCCAGGAGAAATCGTCCTGCCGTCTGGCGGCGGGCCCCGCTGCAAAAAAATCCCTTCGAAGCGGTTGTTCTGGAACTATTTCTGGAATTATTTTCACATGCTCCGCAAAAATATAATCAACCGAGCTATTTCTATAAAAAAAAGAAACCTTCTCCTGCTTGGCTTATAAAGAATGCAAGAGGAGTATCCCTAATTAATTAAGAATACAAACAAAACTTAAAAATGGGATTAATTGAATATTAACAAATGGTTATTCAACGAACTATAAACAATCGATTCGATGCCCCCCCTTTTAAAGACGTGACTAATATAAGCAAGAATAAATATTTTAGAATAGCTTAAAAGATCATATCAATTGATATATAACTCATTGAACACAACTTGAAACTCGAGAAACGAGAATTGTGGAGTTTTGACGCGTCATCTCAGTCCCATCTCGCCGAGAACCGATCAGCTATTAATAAATAACATACAATATTTTCAGATCGCTAATAGCAGGAATGGTATTAAGTAACGAGCAGTCCCGAATGGCAGCGGAAGATAGCCGTAACGTCGTTAGTTGCGCCTGCGCAGATATAGCGGCGTGGCTTTCTGCCGCGGCGCGAGAGTTGCACCAGGGTCTCGTTCCTCCGATCGACATGGTCCTGTATGCTTATAAAAATGACTTGAAGAGTAAGCATAGAGTAATATATATTAACTCTTTTAATTCGTCATATAAATGATAGGAAGATGTGTATATTTTTACGTAAATGCAACATTATTATAAAATATTAACTACTAATTGTAGAAGAATACACAACTCTCGATACAAAGACTACATCAAAATAGGAGGCACATGAAAATTCATATATTGATTTTCATTTGTTGTTAATAGAAATGAAGCGAAATAAGATTTGGCAGAAACGTAGGGCAAATCATAGTTACTTGAACAATTATGTTTTTACTTTTCTTTTATTTTTATGCAATTGTATTACTATTATTTAATAATTTTTTTGTGGAATAAGTGAATAGTAAATACTCAGAGCAACACGATTTGGTTTTATTTCGACAGTGAAAAAACAAATACTCAAACGATTACTCGTAAATGAATTGTAATCCTGATATAAATCATGAGTGAGATAAAGAGAAAATATTCCAAAGCTGAAAAACCATTTTTATTGTCTCATTGAGAACAATTAACTCAATTAAATAAAATGAGACTGAAACTAAATTTAGCTTTTGCTACACTGAGTTTTTCATTTAGAAGCCAGCAAAGAGAATATATATACTTATATATATTAATATGGGGGGGGGGGGGGGGGGATATATATTAAACAACTGACAATATAATTTCCATGTATTTGATAATCATCATGTTTGTCAAAGGTTACGACTTACACACACAACACTGCCTATTGTTATCAAACCGTCATACACATTTTACAAACTAACATTTTACGGCCAATTCACAACACACGAACTGAAAACACGTTAATAAAATATTTCCGACAGCAAATACACTATCAATTTCATTTATATCCAATTTTTCAGATGTCGACACTCTTTTGGGAGATCCGATACAACAAGCGATTGCGTCTGAGAGCGGCATTGATTTCGTTCTCGATTCATTGATGGATATTGTAATTGGTACGTGATTTTATATAACAAGCCGTATTTTTTATGCTGTATTAATAGCAGTCGAAACACGTGCGGTGCTATTTTAGAGTACGAGCAACGAAGAACTTTTTATTTTAAGTAGGTGTGTAAAACAGGAAAAAAAACAAAACTACGACTATTTTTACACTGAATTGCTTTTTGGGCGTCGTTTGTTAAAGTTTAGTTAGTTTTTTTTGTTAGTCTTACTTATCATAACTAACATAGCACCTAAGTCTGAATTTTTATATAATATAAATTAATTAATATAAATCGCTGGTCTGCAATAAAGTTTTATTATTATTATTATTAATAGGTAATTAATTACTATCGACTAAATTAGTGTCAGTATATTCGTTAAGGGAGAAAAGTAAATATTTTTCGTTACAAGAATTGAATGGGTACGGGAAAAATTGTAGACAAGATACAACACGTCTAAAGTGACATTTGCGTAGGTCATTCGCTTCATATAAATTTGCTCAGTAATAAACGAATATAATAATTTTACTTAACAGCTGTTACAATAAAATAAACAAGAGTTTTTCGTCTAATTTATATCCTTATTTAGTCATTAAAAACATAAAAGTTGTTATAAAAGCAACAAACATTTAAAAATAGCACTCATATAAAAACAAGGCCGATGTCATGATAACATTTTACAGAGAGTAAGGACCTGTCGTCAAAGATAACATCACTTCGCAACTACACGATGAAGGCGCGAAGTTTGGCTTCTGTTGCCGCAGACAGGATTCAAGAACTACGGCGACAGATCGACAACTTGAAGAAGCTTTGTAGCAGCAAGGACGCACCGCTCTGCGACACTATCAACACGAATACTCTCAAGCTGCAAATGCAGTTTGATTCAGTAAGATATGACAGCTATAGTGGCAGTAAATCGATTCCTTCTATACAGTGTTGCTTTTCAGTTAGTTAGTTAGTTAGTGAACTTTATATACAGCTTATGTATGATAATTGTATGAGAAAAGTATTTCAAAATTTTATGGGAACTTACAAGAGTTTGCCAGCGCTTAGTACTATCAGTATGTGATATTTTATTTACTTACCAATAGTAATAAATAAAACATCAATGGAAAATATGTACATAATACACATACAACGCACCTACCTAAAAAGAGGAAATTTTCGTCGTTATTTATATGTGGGTAATAGAATTAGCTTCTAACTTTAATGAGTCTGATTTATACAAAACAAAATTATAGTAAAAGTTAATACAATGAACTCAGTTATACGCTGACAGAACTTTTTTTAAAATCAGTATAAAATTGTAGATGTTGGTCGATGTGTTTTTTATTCTTTTTGAGCAATAAATATTTAATCACACTATAAACTTGTCTTTAATAGACAACTAAATTTCTATTGTTAGATTCTTCATGAACCCCAACTATTAGAACTGCGTGCTCTCGGCGTGGAGAATTTGACAAACGCGATATCTCAGGCGAGGCAGGAGTTTCAAACGTTACCTTCCGCTATCCTCAAGCAGACAGAGTCCGTTAGAGAGGGTAAGGGTTATATGAAAATTTTATCTTATTTCAATTGCCTATAAAATGCATACAATAATGTAGAGTATTTTCAAGGAAGTATTTGTAAGCTTAATTCTAAAAATAATTTCAAATATTTATTACCCTACAGTCACTAAAATAAATTGTTAAGAGTATAAACAGCTATCTCATATAAGCCTTTACTTAAAGTAAATAGAGACTATTTCGTTGCTGTAAGGAATTGCACCTTGAAGCCTTTTAGTGTAACTTTATTACAGCATATTTATGAACAATATTGAAAAATGTTTATTTAATGTTCTGTTAAACTACAGATGTCATCCGTGACATAGAAATTCGTCGCCAAATGGTGCACAACTCGGCTCGAGTGCTGAAGAATATAGTCCGTCATTTGACATCGGGGTTGCGAAGTTTAGCCCATCAGCTGGAAGGAGGGCTGGAGAGGCTGGAGAGATATGACTATTGGCGGTGGATACTAATGCTTGGTATTTTCTCCTTATATATATAGCGAGACATATTATCATTTTATATCAATTCCATTGTGCCATGTAACGTAACTGCTGCTGGTAGAGACCATTAAAGGGAAAGGATTCGCTATCTAATTTATACGATTATTTTTTCAGCCTGCACGGTAGCCTTCGCATGTGTTATGCTGCTAATATTCCTTGCGCTACTCTGTGGTTGTGGAAACGCAAAAATTCACGCAAAACGGACATTACAAGTGTAAGTTTTGAATAAGCAAATGGCGTTTAAAAGCATGAGTTTCCAATGTGACAAGTCTGTTAGCTTGTTCGAATTGTGCTTTCGGATTTGACAATTGATTAGTAATTTTATCATGAGCTTTTCAAAGACTAGTTATAAAATGGAAAAATAAAAATTGTATAGTTTGCCAATAATATTTTTATATTGGGATTTAAATACTACAATAATCTCGTCGTGAAAAATATAAAACTATATAAGACTTGGCTTAAAGGTCTTGAATAAAATTCAATCAAACAAAAAGTTGTTTATTTATCGAAAAATTTTGATTAAATGTTATACATATAAATACATTACAGATCATCGGTTTGGCTGTGCGTGGTCTCTCTCATTCTATGGAGCGTGATTTCCGCCACCTTCCTCATTGCGGGACACGCCGAGGTAAATCTTTTTCACTTCCGCTGATTAATTTTCGTAGAAAAATTTATTCGTTTTCTGGTAAATTAATTTCCCTGATGAATGTTTTTGGCTTCCTTGTATAAAAAATGTTTGCGCATCAAAATATGTGGGGCGCTTTCAATAATCGCGTGAAGTAGAATTTGAAAAAACCTTTGACTGTAATGTAGTTAGTTTGTCTTAATTATAGACTACTAACTGAAATACTGCTGACTTACCCTTATAAAGGCTGTTGGGTTCTTTATTTATTTATCCTAAATTGCAGGAGCACGCACTACATTATAGCAATCTATTTAATCTTCATATGAGATTATACTTTAGTTTCACTCACGTAGCTGACACTAAGCCGAGAGCTTTTAAAGCCGAATTAGGCTATGCCCTTGAGCGCTCATCAATTCTGAAGTAATAGAAGCTTCTTTCTCGATATGTCTTATTCACATAATATATAACGGAATATTAAGTTATGCACAAAATGATGCTATCATCAGGCTAACCTTATGTTACCTTATTTTATAAATTACATAGTATAGCGAACTATAAAAAATCAAAAATCTTGTGAAAAAACAGGTATTCATATGTGACGCGCTGTGGGACTCTCCGCAGTATAGCACTCTGTCGGCCCTCTTGGACCGGCCTTCGCCTCTTTTGCAGCACGACGAGGGAATCTTCGACGTGTTGCTACGCGAACTAGAAAATGTTACTATTGAAGTCTCCGTTCGGGATGTATTGAGGTCAGTTCTCAATGCTATTGAAAGTTTACATGGACTAGTATTTTCTGTTTTACCCATGCGTACAATGAAATGCGTACAAGAAATTTGTAAAGTTAGACGCCATGTCTAAGTTTACTATTAAATAAATAAAAGTTCTTACAAAATATATCCCAGTCAAATAAATGTAAGCTCTGATGGCTTTAGCTCTTGAACCAAAATTCGTGGGTTTGAATCACGGCTGTGTAACTATCTATTATTGATACATAAAAGTTATAGACGATAAAGGTGACAGTATATAAATATAAAAATGATTAAAGGAACACATATAATCAAAATATAAGTGCAAATGCCGATTCAGTGGGTGTAAGGAACCAAACTGAGGGTCCTGCAATAAGTATATTCGTTAGTTGGTTGAATTATTAATCTTTATATATATATAATTCTTCTGTGAGTGTGTATGTCACTGAACTTCTCTCAAACGACTGGACCGATTTTGATGAAATGTTTTGTGTGTGTTCATGGGGATCTGGGAATGGTTTAGATTCACAATTTTGTCCGCTGGACAATGTTTTTTTAATTAATTTTTAATTTATTAGTAGTTGTTGATATTGGAATGTCATGTTGATTTACATTGGACCCGACAGACGGCGCTACCATCGAAGTGTCAAATTTTAAATAATATTCGAATAATTAATTGAAAATTGAAATCACATGTATGGCAAAACAACGTTTGCCGAATCAGCTAGTATATTTATAAAAATTTATATGGTTATATAGCTATAATAGTTTTCATTATGGATAGCCTAGATAGATAGTTTAATGTGAATAATTTTATTATAATCTAAGACCAGCTGATATGGAAAACGAGGTTTTATTTAAACAGGGACTGTGACAAAAATCGTCCCGCCTACATCGTATTTCAACTGGACAAGTTGCTCGACGTCAACAAGGAAACGTCGTACTTCGAATGGGAAGAGCTGCAGGCAGACTTGGACCGCCTCTCTTCGGCCATCGACGTGGGCTTCCTCAAAACCATTTCGTTCAACTTCAACCGGCTACTGCACGATATACTAGATATATCGGATGTCAATGTGACCAAATATAGGTATCATTAATTTTTTTGAGTTTTGTATCTATTATTTGTGTCTAAGCTTATCGTATTTTCAGAGTATGTTATAGGATATATATAGTTATTAATCTAATATTAAGTTAGTCGTGGAGTCACTTTTGCACGTTGGAGGCCACGGAAGATCAGCGTTGGGTCACATGCTATGGCCCAACACATGCTGAGTGGCATCCATTTTCAGGTGACCAGTGAGATAGTTGTAAGTTTTATTTATTTATTTTAAGTATATTTATCTATATTTTTTGTCTACACTGGCACGTGAATAATAAAAATTGTTTTCTTTCTTTCTTTCTTTTTTGTTTATTATAATTATTTAGTACAAATAATACATTAGTTGATGATGCTAGTTATATTTGTAATAAAGTGTTACTCAAGCAAAATACATACGGACTGTAAAGAGAATGGCTCAGAATATATTCAAAATACCTGACCTAACTTTGTGAAATAAATACTAAAGAATGGTTTAATGTGCTACTATAAATATTGAAGCGTTTTATCTCAGTATTTTTATAGTACATGTAGATTGATCGTTCTGATTCGTTAGATGGTAACATACAGTTATAATAATTATATATGTATTAATAATGTTATTTAGGTTAGAATACGATGGTCCAGTGGTAGGAAAGGATCTGCCTTCGCTGATGGACCAATTGGAAAACGTCGCAGCACAGGTCACCGACCTTTCTACTGCCGGGAGATTAGAAACCCTAGGTAATCATTTATTTTTCACATCCAAAACATATGAATGGGTATTTTGCTTTAGTAGAAATGGGTATTTAGTGGCTTTAATAAATTTAAACTTGACATTTAGTACTGAGCTATCTAGAATCAGGTTCTTACATCAAATTTTTCAGAATTGAAAAAGTAATTTCCCATATTATATTTAACAATAAAATTTCTCTACATTTTAAAATAAATTCCAGCCAATAGGGCATAACTTCCAGCGACTCCAATGTTTCAGCTTCAAGAACCCAAAAATTACACTCGGCGAGCATAAAGCCCCTGGAACAGCTGCGAGCAAATCTCGTCTTTCGGCTGACGGAATTGGAACTACAGTTGATTCCATTCCGCAGGAAATTGAACATTTCCCTCAGCCACATTCATACGGCGCAGTTTTATATCAACAACCAAGGGCATATAATCGCGCAGAAGGTCAGAATATTTCATATCGACTTTTGTTTTAAATTATACTCTACTAAACAGCTGTATTTGATAACATTTTCATTCAATTTTCATGAATCTATAACATTATATAAAGCTGAAAAGTTTTGGTTGAATCGCTAATCTTAGGAACGGTCTCTATTGGTTAGTCCATTTATTTATGTAGAGTATTCTACATAAATATTATATTATATAAGTATATATTAGTATATTCCCTAATGAAAAGACGGAGCATAAATGAATAATTTTGTAAAAGTGGTAATTTTATTTTTGAGTTTTACGAAGTGCACGGAATTTTAATGAGCGTGAAACCGCTGGGAATAGTAATTATTTACCTTTGAATATTTTGTTTTCTCAATTCGCCTTTAACATTAACATTTAATTAAAAAAAACATATCTTAAGGTCACTTTTATATTTGTACATATGGTTAGAAATGGATCCACATATTTTCCACTCAAGTATTATAATAACACGAAATATTAAAAGACATTTTCGTGCACATTGTTCAATTGCGCAAAATTTATTTCACCGCAAAATTTTACTAAAAATGAGATTTACGAGGACCATTCAAAAATAGTTACTAGAGTTTAACTCAGGTATATAATTACATTTTAACGATAGAATGATGATGATAATAATAAACGGGAAAGTTTGTTCGGCAGACCAGATGATGAGGACCCTATGGAAGTTGTTGGCAATAGACTTCCATCAAATAATCATAAACAAACTATCTGAAATAATTGCTGACGACTTAATAAACTCTCCATTTTGTATACGGTTACAACTAAGTTAAATGCAACACATTTTAATGAACGGTTTCAATCACAGTTGCTTTTCGAATAAAATAAATAACCAAAGAGTATTCGCCACAGCTCTATTACGCAAAATTTTGAGTCTTAAATGATTTTTTTAAATATATCCTATATGTTAAAATCATACGCTATTTAAAACCCGGAGCCGTCAATGCCAGTGTAACAGAAGGACTATATATCCTTGCGATATCTATTCCTAAAACATGCACAGTTACTTTTAATTTTAATAAAAAAGCTTTAATACGTAAAGCTTAATCGATAAAAATATCATAGAAAGCGTCGACATTTGTTTCCCGACTGGTGTCACACACTGCTGGTTGGCGTACTCACGTGCTGTCCTCTGCCGGAAAACACGCGGGAAAGTGTCGGCCGCTTTTCACTGTCTACTCGGCTATCAGGTCATTGTTCTGTACAAAATACGTCGCCTCACTGGTAAGTGTTTTCACTAAACCCTTTTACTAATAAATATAAAGTATCTTTAAAATCTTAATTTTACTCCCGTAATATCATTATTTCAACCAAATTAACATGTTACAAAACAAATGATTTATCATATTTGACATTAATTTAGTTTCAATTTTATGTCTAAATATCCTGATCAATGTGTCAAAGATAATTAATTATCAGTTCGTCCGGCTTTTACGAAACATTTGACTGGTCATTTCATAATTTATGGCCTATACGCATTTTATCCGGCAAATCCTATTCTAGCACAGATTGTTGTATACAACATCAAAACGTTTTTTGCAAATACTTTATTTAATAAACCAAGCCTTAAATCAAAAACTTAAATTGCCAAGAATTTATAGTTAACAAGATATCTCGATACGCGTGTAAACTGTCATGCTTGTAATTTGTTTCTTCAATACGCTGGTTTCTCGGATAAGTACAAGTAATCCATGAAATGCTATAAATCTGTTTCAGCACGGTTGGTGGTTCTGCGGCGTTCTTCTAGGTATAATCTGGTTCACCACGTTGACACCGCTCTGTGTAAAACTGTGGCGATCGTTTGGCAGAAAAATCAGAGCATTAGAAACATTAAACCTCACGAGTTTAAGGTAACAATATTTCCACCCACACCCTCCAACATTGGACCGATTTTAATTACAAGTAACTAACGATATAAATAATATTATTAATGTAAGGACAGACAATAATATTATTAACATAGTATATGTTATGTGTGTTAATGCAACTAATAAACATATACTTAGAGTTATCTTATAATATATAACATCGACATACAAATTTACATTATATAAATATTTATCGTAACGGAAAGTTAGAAAGTTTTAGTTGAATTGAAGAATTATAATAATTTGAATAACAGTCAAAATAATGGTTTCAATTTGTGAGCAGCCAGCAAGGGACACCAGCCACGACGGTTTGCGAAGACAATAACTGGAGTGCACCTCCAGGGTAAATAACCTTTAAATATTATTTTAACGATTTTTTGCGAATGTAAAAAAGAATTTATATTATAGTCCATTCGCGTGTTTATTTTCCACTCAGACATATTCGTTTATGCTTTTGCATATTATTGTTTTTTATTAATAAACAAGAAACAGGTGATAAATTTTCCGTATTGTACTACATAATTCTCGTAAGCAGTGATATAGCGTGCGGCTCTCTACACTGAGGTCGTGCGATCGAATCCTGTCTATGCACAAGTGGATGGATTACTATGTGCATAATTTAACTTGCTCTTACGGAGAAGGAAAACGTCGCGAAGAAACCGGCATATCTGAGACCTAAAAATACAAAGGCGTGTCAGGCACAGAAAGCGGTACTTGTTTATTAATAAGAAATGATTATGACAGCAATACAGAAATAGAGAGATAGATGAGAGGTAGTAGGACCAATGTTTTATATTAATTTGCTGCTTGTGTAGAGGCGTAATGAAATTCTCTCTTGTAAAGAACCCATATTGATCGTACATTTTCTAATTAGATTTTAATGAATTTTCAGTCCACCGCCCCCGAGAAACGATAGCTGGTGAAGATTGACCCCGAATCCTCGTTTGCGTTTCTTCTGTCGTTCTAAAACAGCACAAAATTTATTACCACTTCTACCGAGAGCTTGCATTTTTATGGTTTTGCTCGCATTTACACTGGACTTTGTTTTGAGTATGTCTTTTAAATAAGCATTTTTGTTCTTCAACTAAGTAAATATTTAAAGTACATGGTGTCTATTTATTGTACATTTAAATTGCATGATTTACTTTTATCATGGCAACTGGAATGTTTAAAAAATGCTACTATTGCTCTTTAATTGCCACATTACTAATTAAATGTATATAAATACTTCTTAATTTCTGAAAAAAAACCCAATAGACCAATATGGAAGCAGTACTCCGCGAAAAACCCCCAACAGCTCAACGCACGTTTCGCTCCGACACCGGAGCATCATCAGGAGATGTTGCCTCTACGAACAGCGTTCGAGGTGTCGGAGCGAAACGTGCGTTGAGCTGTTGAGGGTTTTTCGCGGAGTACTGCTTCCATACTGGTCTATTGGGTTTTTGAACAATGGACTTCCGCAAAGTAACGCCTGATTAAATTAATTATCTTAATTTCTGCACAGAATATATGGAATTAAAATAAGAAAAATATGGTTATTGTGTGTTGCATACAGATAATTATAGTAGCCTCAACGAATACTCACCTGTGTGTTAATAACGTGTGACCTAAATTGGTAGTACCTTAAGCATTCAATTTATTATTAATGAGTTATCACAGGGTCGATAAGTCTTAGCTAAAAAATATTAGCGTTATTATAAAGTCGTTAGCAAACTAAATAATTCATTTCGCCCACCGACGTTATTAAATCGGGGTTTCAATGTTCAAGTTTTTATATATTTACCTTAGCTATTTATTTTTCTTTAATATTTTGATATGTATACTTTTAGACGTGTTATAATTTATATGTAAAATTTACCGTAAAAAAGCCTATTTATGACAGAACACATTTTTTTTTATAACAGCTTTGCCGAGATGTGATTACGATTTTGTTTCTTCGTGTTCACTTTAGCGGAATCCTGCTCAAATTGTGTACTCTAATATAAATTCATCGCGTCATATTTATACATTTATCAAATTTTATTTCCATAATTGGCTAGTTGAACCTCTGATATTTCTTGTGAATATTATATTAACTCTCGCCATGCCTGATACATAAGAGGAATTCCGAAATCTAAAACAGGCACAATTGCTAATGTCCTAGGAAATGGTAATGGAGTGCTTTAACAAAAATGTACTAAACCTATTAAAACATGTAATGAAAAAAAAAACAATAAATTACTTTGATTTAACCATTTAAATTTGCTCTGGCCCAGAGCATCTATAAAATTTAGCATATTCAACAGATATTCGATTAAAGATTGCAAGTCACATCCGAAACCGCAGCAAACAGCCATACACAGTACTTCCTCTTTGTCGTAAACCAAAAACCATTATCAGTTAGTAATAAACATACTCCAATAACACTTATTATTTCTGAAAGCTATAAATTTAACTAGTTTCGCTCGCCCGAACAGTAAACACATAAACATTATATTTTATACCGCTACCTGTCGTTATCGGGCCAAAAAAACGGATGCGGAAAGCATTAAATGACACACTATTTCGACAAAATTGGCCTTGGGCCAGATTAGATGGTGGCCTCTACATGGATTCCAAAGAAATAGTCTTTTTACTATATAAGGGTGAATTTCGTAGCAATCTTTGCAAGTGTTGTGAAGGCGAAATAGCTATTTATGCAAGTTAAATTAAATCCTTTTTATAAAACGGGCTGGAGGCTCACCTGATCGTAACCGCCGCCCATGGACACTCACAATTCCAGTGCGTTGCCAGCCTATAAGATCCCTATACTCCTTATTATTGGTTCGGAAAAACCTCTATTGGCTAGCTAGTCAACATAGCGATGGTGCGTGACAGTAGGTGCCTTCTGAAGCGCTCAGTTGTGGGAAATTCATATAAAATAAGTCCATTCTCCTTAAGAAGTAACTCTATGTACATATTCTATTAGCTATATATTTACATCCCTCAAGTATTGCTAAGCATGGCTAAATGGACTGAACCATTATAAAGAAGCCACCATGACGTGCATTTAGAAATATGAACAAAAGATAAATACTGAATCTACACTTCTTTATTATATATATATATAGCTGATCCGGCAAACGTTGTTTTGCCATAAATGTGATTTCTAGCAATCATTTTTTTTAGTTCAATAAAAATCATTATCAGATTTACGTGTGCGGGGATATGTTTATAATCGAAAGCGTTTGAAACAATAAAAGTATGCTTTATTTAGGTAAATAAATTAATCTTTATATTAATGACACGTTTGTCGGTTTACCATAGCAGTGCCATCTATTATTGATTACTTACTCAATCCAGTCGAAAAGTATCGACATTTGTTAGAATCTGTTGGAGTTAACAGAATTGTGACAATTAAATAAATAAAATTGCGACTATAATTAAAGATCTAAGCTATCCTATCTCTTAAGTTGGACCAGACTGCTCACGGTGTGCCAATTTAATTTGAAATCAGTTAAATAGTTTAGGAGTCCATTGCGGACAAACATCGTGACAGGACATTATATATTAAGATAAATAACACCGGTATCACTGAGCTTTTCGGATTATGCCTACCACTGACTATGATATTCTTAAGATCATTCTGCTTAGCATAATATGTTATCAAACAATCTTACGCAACAGCAAGTGATTCGTCAAATGTCAAATGGGTAACATTTCGTCGACCTACAGTAGCCCACCGTTGCGCCATCGCGCCGTGAGAAATAGATACCATTGTCTCTGAGCTTGTTAAAATAATGTGTCGGCTGGTTAAACCATTACGATGAGATGAATGATTAATAAGGTGTGAATATTGTGCAAACGTTATTTTCTAAACTGAAGTTTTTACATGACATGGAATTTTGTCACATTAGGATTGGAAGATGTCTGTTAAATGGTGGCCAAATAGGGGTAATAAATTTTCGCCAGCCTTTACTATTTGTTGCGCAACAGGTAATCAAATTACGAAGGTCAAGACTTCAGGTTTACAGACTTAATAGCTAAGTTAAGTAAGTTTTATGAGCTTTTCTTCTGGATATTTACAGTCGATTGCGTTCCGTAATTAATGAAAGATCTCTTATATAGTTAAATGGTACTGACAAATATGTCCATTTTTTTATTTTAAATGGCAGGGCGAGGATAGTTTGCTAAATTTTTAAAATGCTTTTAGTTTTTGATAGTTCGCATAGTCAGGAATGACAACTCACGGGCACCCGTTACATAATAAAAAAATTCTCACGACTTTTATTACGTCATCCCAGTATAATCTACGTCTAGTAAGCTCGGCGAATTTCAGCTTTTTCTCTCGATGCATTTCTTGGTAATCATACTCGCTGGTATCGATTATTTAATCCGATACACTCGGCTTAAGAAGACTTTGTTTGAAATTTTCTATGCACTAATAATGTGACTGGACTTTTTTCATATGTGCAATGGTAATGACTCTCGTGCCATCAGTTCAATGATAAACAGTGGAAGCTCGTTATATAAGAACACGCGACCGCTTTAATAAAGTGTATTGCATACACAGATTTTAATATTAATTTTAAAATCATACATTCCCGAAGAACTTGAATGTCACGATTGCATAATTCGTACCAGAGCTGTACGCAGAAATCGCAAGTGCGAAACGGAATCCTTTTTAATGAAATCCACTTACTCCATTACAATCGCAGTAATTTCAAAATACTGATGATCACTGGATATTACTAAACCTTGGCACACAATTTTATAATACTCACAATTAGCAACAAGCTCTTATTTTTTTTCTCCATCATATATGTTCACTATTGTTGCAAGGCCATTCTGGGTCAAGGCGATGAGAATCGCGTTCATTTGAAGAATAAGTGTCAAACACTAAGTTTTCGTCAATCCCAACGTATGTTACTTAAAAACAATTATAAAGGTTTAAAAAAGGGTTATTTAGGTTAATATTTAAGCTCATCCCAAAACAAATTACCCACTAACACTCAATTTCTTAGTTTAAAAGTAAGGTTTGTTTTAGATAATGAGAAAATACCTCATGAATGAATGATGCGAAGATGAGCCAGTTACCGTGAACTTGGCAAATCAGTTGTGATTCATCTCGCATTAGTTACGACATTGGAAATAAAATGCAGCGAGCACGGAACATGACCTGAAAGATTGCGAATGTTGTGGATATGGCATTGTATTGATGCTATTCTATGAACAAATTAGAACGATCGTGTTACGAAATTTTAATATATATACTATAGATGAACACACATTAATTGGAAAATTATTTAAATATAAGAAATATAACTTTACGAGGTTTCTCTAATAGTGCGCTAGTACCGCAAAACTTTATTTAAATGTATATTATAATGTCATCATATATTATATTGTCACGTTGTATAAGGAAAATTTTCCTACACCAGAACAAAATATTCACAACTCTCAATAAATTAACAGAAATATATTATTAATACCTTCTTTGTTCTCTGTTAATAAATATTTAATCGATAGATGTTAATGCCATATCCATGATAAACTATTACGTGTATTGAGATATACAGTTATAACTCGAAGATGAGCAAGGTCTGCCGAGCTGCCATTTACATAATAGACCATTGACCGTTTGTATATAATTAACATTGAATAAATATGCAATTAAGTTTTTTATACAACTACATTACGCAGAGAGCAGGTCTGTATTATAAAGCTGAATACTACAAAGTGTCATCGCGCTGTTGAAAGGAATACACTGGAATCATGTCACAGTGGTAAGATGTGACATGATTCCAGTTTGGTACATTTAATGTTCACACTTAATTAATGAATCAATTGCCTATTTACATATTTTATAATTTTAAGTAATTATATAATAAAATGCATTTTTAACAACAATAGAAATTATTTACATGTGACATCTGTACAAAGAATATATTGTGAAACTTGAATTCAAATCAAAACATCCTCTACCTAGCAAAGAGTATACAAATAAAAGAAAAACTTTTTCTTTACATATATAAACAGTGTCAAGCAGCCCAATAATTAGGCGACATCTCAATGCACATATGATTTTTTGTGTCCAGTCAGTGATCATTGCGTTTTATAATAAATTCTTTGACATCCCACAAAATTGTCATTGCAATTTCCATAAACGAATACCTTATTCACGTACATTAAATTCGTCTAGTAATACTCTTTTAAATCTCGGGTTGCTCAAGTCATGTTCGTGTGTAATATTTTATTTACTTTCAAATCTAGTTCGGTTAGCCTGGACTTTTGTGAAAGGTTAACAAACCCGCCTTTCGCAATTCTCATAACGACATGATACAAAATATATGTTCACAACTAAATGCTGCTTGGAATATATATAAATACTAGATGATCTTTATTTGTATATTATATATATATATATATATATATATATATATATATATATATTCGATTAATGCGTAACACAAAAAAAATATACACGAGCACCAACCTTGGGGAGGTTGAGCTGTAGAATAGATGAATAATGGTTAGTGAACACTTCGATTAACTATATCCCTGGCAGCTGGCAGCAGCCAGGCGTGTGTCCAAGAGAAGAGTCCTCCAGAAAAGAGAAGAAGCCTTATTGTGTTGTAACAGGGGCAAATAATACTTGCCATAAAAACGTACTTTCTAATCCCCATTGATATGATAGCCTGTGGTTCAGACGTTGTTGTGTTGATGTAAGACCAAGATTTTTAATTATGTTAAAAAATTAATGTTACAATTTGTGAAAATATATCGCGCGTTTAATGTTATGTACATTAAACGCGCGATATATTTTTCATGGGTCATCCACAAATTTCGTCTTTTCATGCTTATCTTATGTACTTTAGATTGAAACAGGATAAAAAATCCATGTCTTGGTACAATATCTACAGAAATTTCTACAGTTACAAAAAAACTCATTCAATTTCTTTTTTCTCGAAAGAAACAGATATAATTGACTAGTAATACTAATGTATTAATATTCTACAATTTATATTCGCTTCTTCAAACCGTCAATCTAAAAATTACGTTATCCAATTGTCTAATTCGTTGTATGTAAAACCAATGTCACATTGCTTTCAGCTGATCGGACCGCCACTCACATGTCGTCTAACGGCAGTTTAAGTATTGCCTAAGATCAAACAGTTGTATGTTGTAAATCATCTAGACGTCAAATAAATTCTCGAACATGCCGCCCAGATAGCGAAGGAGCTTTCCACATTTGGTTTATACATATGTATGGGTATCCTGTAAAAGGATTTTGAATGCTAATAATACGTAGTAACAAGCCGATGGTTCGATGAATTTAAAACTAAATAATTTTCGGGGTTGTAGATATGAAATATATTTATAATTATTTTATTAAAAGCGACTATTAAATACTGTTTAACTGTATATTACTGAATAAAATAATTAACAATCAATATCACCTCCAATTGATGGCGTTCATATAGGAACTATATTCACTGCTTATATGTAAGGTACAACTGTAGGTGTTCGCTTAAGGGTCCGTAGGGTCCAACAATAACATCATTATACACAGACTCCTGACTGGCAGACTGTACAGTAATCTTTCTAAAGACATACTAAATCGCTTCTTAATCCCTGTTTGTGTTAAAATGTTGCCCATATCTGCTTGGAAGTGGTTATAATTATTATAACCTTATAATTACTTTTACCTGCTACAAAACGTGCAACATTTAAACTATTTTAAGCGAATGCACGAACGAAATGTTGCGAAACTGAAAGTAGGGGATCGCCAACTCACAAAATGTGCTTTACTGTCAGCTACTTATTATTGAGTGAGAAATTATTGTTATCTCTACAATGATTTGATTTACTATCGCTACACTAGGCTATCGCTGCGGTGATGCATGTCTTTGTTAGGTATTTGCATCCGGCCTTCAATGTATTCTTTATTATTTATATTTTTCTCTAGATGGCTAGTAAAATAAATTGTCTACATTATGTTGTATTATTTAAAAGTTAATACACGTACAATATAACCTATAAGTATATATACGAATGACCTATCACCAGTGTCGTAGTTAATTATGAATTATACAACCATGTTTGATCTCTTATATTTAAACTTAAATTTCACAATTCTTGAAAAGAAAATCCTATTTGAAGTTGGAGAAAACTTTGATTAAGAAATTCTCCTTCGTAATTTATTTTAATCACTCCCTTCTTTTATAGAGAGAGTATACGTTTTTATCTCAATTGGGTCATAATCTGTATTATAAATAAATCTTAATTAAGGCTTTGAATGTGCCATCTATATACGATGTTTATAAGAAAATTGTGCTCCAAAGTCACAACTTGTAAAGTTAATAGTTTATACGGTTAAACCAGAAATAAACCTACTTCAAAACTCAATTAAACATCTGTAGGATAGATATAAGATGTAGAAATAACGAAACTAGAGGCAGAAAGGAGATAACATAGAATCAACTCAAACAATGGCTGGATTTAATTTCACTTCAATAAACTTTATAATCTGTTTAATTATTTCAATAAAGCTACCTTTATTTAAAAGGGAAATGCTGCTTTGTTTGTGGCAGGTATCAACGTCTCTTCAAATCTTTAGATACAATTTTAGGTGAGTGAAACTCGAACATAAACTTGCTTATAAACCGAGGCAATGAAGACTTAAATTAGCAGTTAATCGCAAGTGTAATATGACAAAGTGTCACGGTAATCGTGTATCACACTCGTAGGTAACATCAAGACGACAAGCGTTTTCGCCCACAGTACTGAATATAGTTCAAGGTGAGAGAGTTCGCTGTTATTACTGTAACCGCCCCGTACGTACTGTGAAGTGCAAAAGTGGTTTATTAAACTCATTTTTATACTCCACCATTATAAAAATTCTTTCTGCAATATTTAAATTCTTTGTTTTACAATAATATTACAGAAATTTTACTCATTTACCTCTTAAGTAGTGTTTTAAGTGGGAATGGCCTCGTTTCAGTTGCATAAAATGTCAGAACAATAAGCGAAGATTTTCAAGGCTTAAATGTGTAAAAATAATGAGTCATAATTCTCCTGAATAAGTGACAAATATGTCTAACGTATAAAGAAAAACACTTTGTTAACGGATTAAGTTATGTATTTTACAAAATTTAAGTATATTACATTATTTTTAAATTTTTCCCGACGTTTCGCGTGCTTTACTGCGTGCGTGGTCACGGTAGACCTTGAAAAATTTAAAAATAATGTAATATACTTAAATTTTGTAAAATACATAACTTAATCCGTTAAGAAAGTGTTTTTCTTTAAATGAGTAATAGTTATGCTAATAAAAGACAATATTATGTCTAACGTACTTGTAAAGTCAGTAAAATGGAATCGAATTTTGTCTCCGCCAGTACCTGTTTATAGTGCCGTGCGAAGTAAGCCTATATTGAATTAATTTTGAACTTTAAAATTTTGCTACCGGTTAAGATTTACGATAAAAACTAACACAATTTTGATAAATCGCTTTTCGTACAGGATATAACTAGAGTGAAGGCAGCAAGCGCTATTTTCGATTGACCTTCAGTGCACAAATCAGTACCACATATGTATATGTTAGTTTTACGGAAAATATTGGACTTAAACATTTAAGTATATGTGAAATACAATTACAAAGATATAACTTTTATTAACATTTAAGTAAGTAAATATCTTAATACTTCGTAAATATCTGAAATTTTCGTCTTTAATCGGCTATTGTTTTAAGAGCCTAAACTTAAAAAAGTCTTAATTATAAATGAATTGACGACTCGACAGTATATTGTTTGATAAGAAGAAAACTTTTGTAATTATGTAACATGGAATGCGATTTCTTCGACAGAATGAATTAATTATATTTTATATTTATTACTAAAATAAACTATTTACCTTTCCTTATAGTATATATATAATATAGACACCGAGCTAAAATAACAATCAAGTATTAAAGAGATGTATGACTATTTCATACATTGAAAAGCATTCGTGAATTGAAAAGCTCTTGATACTTTTTAACAATGTTTGTGTAGCCGAAATACATGAGAATATACTCATGTTCATATTAAGCTATAATTCAGGGAAACGAAAAATCATAACCTTTAATTGTGTCAAAGAGAATTAAACAATCAAGCCTAAGTGTGCTATTGGGATTATTAACTGTAATTTAAAAAGTTATAATCACATATTGTTTCAACACCTGACGAAGAGTACGTAAATAAAAAAACTTTTGTTTGCCCAAGAAAGATCACTTTCCAAGTTTCAGAAGTCCATTTGGAGGAGGTTTTCTTATAATCATAAGAAAACATATTTTATTAAAGAGAGTCGTGGAGAGTTTATTGCCACTTCTCTGTTCTGGATTTGAGAACATTACGAATTAAGTTTTATTTTCAGACTGTCATTAATGATAGATTAATGCTGTTTCATTAAATTTCGTTTTGGTGACTTTTTAATACATAAGCATATTTATAAAAGTAACACTGACTATTCCTTTATAGATTTTAATATTGTATTCGACAAATACGGTATGATAAACATCACCGTCCTCTGAATTACGTTATAGGAAGTAAACAACAAATCTAACAGTAGTAAACATACGCCCCTGGCCATAATATATATTGATGTACCTTCTACAAGCAAGGTCCCAACTGTCAAAATACAAGATCAAGAACCGCCTTGCTATTTACGAGCTATCTCGATCAAAGTTTTTCAAATAAATCGCAAAACCTTTGAAATTCGGAAATTATCACGAAGGAAATTATTTGTTCAGCGAAGCCAAGTACTATCAGTTACCTACTTCCACGTAATATCCTATATTTCGAATTAAAATATTGATAGGGATAAAAATGGCTAGAAAATGTTAAATCATAGGTTAACCACATGTCAAGTCTCATCTTCCGTGAGCGGTATTTTAATGGATTAAGTTCAATTAAACCATGCGATCCGTACTTCCGAATCGTTCGATTCGTATTGCTTTACACAGTACATGATCAACACTGACCAGCTTGCACAAGGCCGTTCAAATGCCAACAGGACCTTTACACCTGGCCGAGAAGTAGTATGTTGTAATCTGCTCTCATTTACATTAAGTCAATTCAATGCAGCATATGCATAATATATTACTGTGACATATATCTTAAAAGTTATTGTACAAGTGTTCATTCAAATTAATTTACTTTTTTAGGTAAAAACAAACGGGCAGGACTCATCTGATATTAAGTGGTACCTCTATCCATGGACACAGAATTTATATGAAAATAGGAAACGAATGTTTTAATAATAAATATTGTACCATAACCCATAAATGAGTAATAAAAACTTAATTCAAAACATAAAGTGTACTTTGATGGGAAAAAATATAGATTTTCTCTTTTTATTGCGTCTTCTAGTTTCGAGTCAATAAAACGAAGATATAAATTCCAAATAAAATTGAGTTATTCAGGCCTTATAAATACGCCCATAAAATTCATTACAATGCCAATTACACAGTATTTTTAATAATTACATCGCTATTGTAACACAATCTGCTTTGTTATAGTGATGAAATCGGAACAGAAATAGCTCTTCGTCTTCCTTATACGTAATAAAGAGCAATTATTTTTATTCGCGGTCATTACTAAAGCATGATTCCTTTTAACTATTAAATACTAAAAGTTTGCCTAATGTTGCCATTTTTCTATCTAAGATATAGCGGCCTCCTTTAGCGAGGTTACGAGGAGATTAAATCTTTGATATCCAAAGGCATATATTGCTCAATACGAAATGACGAATGATACAATTACACATAGCTGTTCTCGCTTCGTCACGACTCTTTTCAATTCCCTAAAGCTAAGATTGGTGTCGCTGCGGATCCTTAGATAAACTGCTAATATTAGGCTAATAATTCGATTGCTGTGAAACTATATTTAGGCGAATAAAAACAGTGAAGATCCCTTCGTTGGGAGGTCAGAGAGGCAGATTGTGAAAATGTATTATTAATCCTTTTTATAGACCATAAAAACAGTGTCGGCTTTGGCTGGACTGGCGATGCTCCAAATACAATTGACAATGGCGGCAATTAGTCGATTCCCTGATAGAGGCTTTGATGTTGGCAACACCACACAAAGGTCAGGGTTTAAAACATTGAGATAATGGTTATTTTATCGTTACCAATGTAATTACTGAATATTTCCAAAACAAAGGTCGTGCTGCTTGTTTGGTTTGTTTAACAATAAATTTGAATTATGATGACTGACTGGGCGCAACCACCGCTCGTCGCCATGCCGGACTGCAGAGTCCCAGGTTGGATCCCCGGTCAGTTAAAATTTGTGTCATATTGGCTGAGATCGCCTTCTAATAAATAAAAAATATATTCATGTATACTAGTATTTCATGCAAGACATACTAAACGGATTTTAATTAAACTTTACAATTAATAAATAGCTTAATTAGTTTTTATAGACAGACACAGTTAGTATAAGACATAAATTATTGTGGGTAAAACCACGGTTAACAGTCATTAATCGAAAAAGCTTTACCACATATTAAATAATATTTGAAGAACTTTCACTAACTGTCATGTTATACAATATTACAATCCATTTTCCTTAAAGAGGAATGCTTAAACTACAGCAAGGTCACGCATGGACGGCTAAATAATTAAGTAATAATAATAAATTACACTGCAAATTTACACAATACGTCAGTGTTAATATTATGTTGCGAATCATTTCGTAAAATAAAATATTTTTAGTACAAGTTTAGAAATTACAGAAGACATTGTTTTTAATAATATCTTTTTTATTTCAGACTAGCATTTTATTCTTTGCCTTCTGATCGAAATTATTCAATGGATTGTACCCAGGACCATCGTCGACCATGCATACAAGTTCTGTATCTCATGAAGGGTTATAGTTCAGTGACGGGTTTTTCTTACAGTATTGCCCGCAAACCTAACATTGATATTATTCACATTACGTTCTTGATATGATGTTTTGTGCAAATCAAAAAAGCAATCACTATTCTTTACTTTAAAGTAATTTTTATTTGTACTATAGTATGTAGTAGTAGTATATGTAAGAAGTACTTATATTATAATATATTTGTAAACGGAAATTTTGCGCATTAAGCGGTTGAATGGGTCAAAGTAGTGGATTTAGCATCCAAAGTCACGACAACGTCGCAGTCAAAGACTACAGACTAGTTTATCGTATTTGAAAACACAGTATGAACCTACGTTACCTGAATCTTTGTATATGACGAGATGAAATTCAATTAACAATTCATATGTCACCCTCAGCCATCAAACAAATATATTCAACAAAGAGCACTCGTGCAGGGATTGTCGCTTACATTTCATGTTTTATTGATGTTGTTCAAGGACCGCGTCGTATTAAATTTTCATAGCTTTATCACGAGGCCTTATGTACTGTACTTGCAATGTTTTCCTTCAATTTTCTGAAAACCTCATCACATTTTATTCCTTGGAAAATTACAACGCAAATTCATATACGAGAACCGCGCTTCTATTTTTAAATCCTTCCTATAAACTGAATATCAAGATTATATTTTTTTGTAAATAACGATAATAAAGCCTTTATATATATACAAATAAATGTATATTTCCCTCACAGCATGTCATGAATGAAAAATTTACGAAAATTCAACATAACTTAGGAATTACCCGAATGAGCTTTATCTAATTGACTTTTGATACATGTTTATGAATAATCGAATATAACATTAAAAGTTAAGTTAATAACGGCTAGCTATCTTGTTCAAGCATTAAGGTGACTATTACTGATTCATACACAGACATTTTGTTTACCAGCCACAATTTAGGTTACGCCCACATGTGTTGCTAACTGGTGCTAATATTTTAGGTGTTTCATTGACAAACTACAAAACAAGAGCTGGACAGAACCGTAAACTGACGCAATTTGATTGATTATAAAAATCAAAGCGAAAATTAAACATCGACGCAAACGTTTCAAAACAAATACGAAATAATTGGTTCAAATGGAGTACAAACTTATTACGTCTGAGTTTTCATACATTTTCATATATTAAAAGAGGTTTTTCTTTAGTTTTACATATTAAACAATTGGAACGTCTCAAAATAAACATCATCTTTAAGAGAAAACTTAATCCAAGAGTATATGAAGTCACTTTTAGCTGCTCACTATAGTAAATAGTAACGAATATTTTAAAGTGGCATTTCCATATCCAGTTGTTGAAATATGTATACAATAATTGAATTTCGCCAACTCACGGTCAAAAAACAAAATGTGAATGAAGAATTGACCATATAACTACTTTTCTTTTTTGGCAGTATTAAAATATGTCAAAGGTTGGTTTTAAGGTTAACGTGTTTAACTGTGATGTATGTGTGATCCATTACTATGCAAAATAAGGTTAAATTTTTCTCAGGATCGATTAAATTCAGGGTCCTATAAAAAGCTTGCGGTTCTTAAGCATTGTCATTCGTTAACTGAAATGTCGGGACTACAACACACAATGATACGAAAGGTAAATACGAATGATAGTTATTTAAACAACCAACATTTATTTAAAAAAGACCATGCCTTAACATATCTATGTCAAGTACCTACAAAAGCAACGTGTATCTTAACAAACCACGTACTTTTCCAGATTCTCATCATCATCGCATACTTAGCTGTTGCCAATTGTGCGGCCTTCGAACAATCGCTTGACCACCTTGTCCCTAAGAATCCTGCCCCAATTCACGAAGACCATGCAGAAAAGTCAAGAACACCATTATTCAACGATAAATACAGCCAAATTGCGAACAATGGGGCCTACCTAACCCATTCTTACCCAACCTATTCAACTCCAGTACATACGCCACTCTATCCACAGTATTCCGTTTTACCATTTGTCGCGAACACATATACTGGCCCTATTTATAATCAGGCACCTGGTTTAACTGAAGGTTCGAAGGTTTCGTACTCCCCACACACATACACCAGGATCGTTCTATTAAATCATTGACCTATTCACAAGCCCCATTAGTGTCCCATATGACGTTTACTGGCTTTGGAACTAATTACGCCTGGTAACCTCCTTCCATTAGATTAAATTATGAAATGTGCGACTGACTTAAGTTTAAATTATGTTCATAAACATGTTAAGTTCATTATGTTATTAAAATGCTTTTGAAATATAAGATTTATGTTTAACACTTTTTGTGTTAAATTAATGCTTAATATTTGTAATTGCAGTTGCACTCAGAAGTCTTAATAATTTAAGATTGCGAGGAGTTTGAAATGAAAAATTAAACGCTAACTAGTAAATGTTGGTTATATAATAACAATTAATACAAGTTAATTGCGGAAAATAATATCAGATATAACGAGAAAGGAAAATTTACGATGTTTGAAGCTTGAGCAGTTATGAGTTTAGCATTCGATTGGATACTTTCGATACTACTCGTAGTATAAATTATTTTTGTTACACTGATATAAGTAAAACCTTTAATTGCGTAATTAATTAATGAGAGCACATCTTGGCAAATTTCAATTATCAAACGAGTTACGAGTACAAAGGCATACGTGATGACATAGTTTAGTTACGGGTTTAGTCTAGTTTGAGTAGTGTTGCGTTAGTACATTATTCAAGTTGCCTTGATTAATTGAATGAGTATTCGCGAATATCTTCCTAAGCAGGTAGCCCTTCAGTAGGTTTCACTTGGTTTACTATTTTGGACTAGCTCTATGCCGCGGTTCCTAAGCTTTATCTTAACACCCAGGTACATTGATAATTCAAAAATAATGTATTTATAATCTTGGATCAACTGTGTGCTCAAATTTATTAAAATCTGCTTAGATATCTTCATTTCAAATTTTGTATAAATCAGTGCTGCGGTTTAGCCGGGAAAGCGTCACAGATACGGAGACTTTCGAATGTTTTTAAAATATAACTTATTTAAAGAAAAACACTTTATTAACGGATTAATTAATGACGTTTTGCGTACAATTTTTTTTTAATATAACTTATCTATACTAGTATTAATTTGTTAAGAAAAAACAGTGAGAGTTTACATGCTCATGACGAAGAATCACAATTACATACTGGTCCGATTTAATAAATATATGAGTTCGTAAATAAACGTCAAAGAAAACGGATTACCATTACTCAGGCCAGTGGTTTAGAAAATATCAAGAGAATTCCTTTACATATTTCTTCTAAACCCATTATTGCTAAGCCCTAAAATCTTTGATGCTTTTAAAGAATTCAAGGTAAATTCTGTTTGTACTAAATACTCATTTATAGAGCACATTTAATGATGATTATTATAGTATCCACACTTTTTTAAAGGGTCAGGCAGCTCTCCAAACGTGGTCAATACTTACATCTAGGGTCCTTTTTCCTCGTGATGTATAGTGAGAGAAGAATTTATTCCTGCATATCCCGGGTTCGCAAGTATGTTAACAGAACAGGCAGAATAGGCTAGGCTCACACTAATCAATATAGATATATGAAAGTGGGCGATAAGGTCATGAAACCGCCCAAACATATAGACATATAGTAGAGGGAATAAACATGTCCTGGAACACGGTTAGTGAAATGGGGACAATAAGTCAAGTTATATTATATTTCTCCATTAAATATTTCTCTAAAACTTATTAAAACTTCGTAATAAAAATAATTACTTTAAATTGCAAATAAAAAAAATAGTATATTTGTGGACCCAAATGAAGTGACTCCAGTACTTGATGTTTGTCGCGTTATGGAGCCACAAATTTGCATATTTAGAATATCTTTGATAAATAAATAATTTTTTCTAAGCATCTAGAAAAAACATAACGACAGGACTTTCTTTTTTCACTAAAATTCAATAATATTTTAACTAAGACCCATTTTAATGGATCAAATGGAAATTAGACCGTGAACATCCGCTTTTCAATTAACTGGAGGCCGCTATTTTCGAAGGTATACGAATATGAAGGTCTGGGTCAGGGCAGAGACGTGACGTCAGTCTAACGGCTGGGGATGTCTCGTGAATAGTATATAAGTGATACTCCGCACTTCAAACGTATCATTTACAGTTGTGAATATAACAAAATGGCAGCTAAGGTACGATTCTATACCTTAACGATGTATTATATATATGATTTAAGATGAGATCTCTAATTATTTTAGTATTGCGAAACGATTAAGGAAACATCGTTTATAATCATTTGCGATTATAAAATATTTTTTTCATCAAACATAGCATTAACTGTTTTTATAATAATTGCTATAATAATTATCTTTTTTACAGTTCATCGTTCTCTTGTGCGCGGTAGCAACCGCTCGTGCCGGTGGTCTCTATGGTGCGTCTTACGCGGCCCCAGTTGCCACCTACGCTGCGTCTCCTCTGGCATACGCCGCCGCCCCCGTCTACAAAAGCTACGCTCCAGCTGTATCCTACACAGCACCAGCGTATTCCGCGTACGCAGCACCTGCTGTAGTGAAGACTGTGGCGCCAGCTGTGTCATCGGTCTCTTCATACTCGTCTCACACTTCTCACGGATCCCCAGTTCTAACTAAAGCTGTTGCCCCAGTTGCATACACTAGTTACGCTGCACCATCAGTCTACTCCGCTCCGCTAAGCTATGCCGCTCATGCAGCCCCAGTAGCAACATACGCTGCTCACGCCGCCCCAGTAGCAACTTACGCTGCCCACGCCGCCCCAGTAGCAACTTACGCTGCCCATGGTCCAGTTGCCTACTCCGCCCCAGTGTTGAAGTCTGCTGTGACTTACTCCGCCGCTCCCGCTGTCTCCCATGTCACATACAGCGACCTCTCGCACAACTACGGCTGGTGATCAATTGAAAACTGATGTGATATTTTTAATATATTATTTTATTATATTTTTATAATAAAATTGAAAAATATTTAATTATTTTATTACAAGTCTTAACGAAAACCAAAGAGGCACTACATAATTTAATTTGACATTTTATATCGTACTTGACATTTCACTTTCTTGAAATACTTGAAGCTATACTAAAAAGTTACTTTTTACTACTTTAATTGAGTTGTGTCAATTACATTGAATCATAGTTGTGAACTAACTACACTATCTCTAATCTCTTTGTCAAATTTTGATGAGTGTGTTTAAATCCACATTTAGTCTGTCTTTTGGAGTAAGAAAGACGATATGTATTATTAAAACCCTATATTATTATTATATCATGTTCAGAAAATAAGTCGTAGTGTTGAAAGATTATTGGACAAATTTGTAAATATAACCTGTATAGATACATTTTTATAACGAATTTTTATAACAACATTATAGTTCTCAGCTCATGAAACCAATACTGACTGCGCCGGGATTCAAACTCGGGAACTTTTTGTTCGTCATTTTGGCATAACGCTACTTGAGTCAAGCTTACTTTAACGCTTCGCTCATATTATATATTAGATGTAGCATCCTCAATAAATGGAAAATCCAACACAAAATGAATTTTTCATTTCAAAGCAGTACTGTCCGAAATAGGTACGTTCAACCAAACAAACATAGATTTATATTAGCATATTACATAATTTTAATTCAATATATACAGCTATAAATTGAAATTTCATTAATACAATTCTGGTTTGTCCTTGACTTGAGCCGTAATTAATATTAACTCCTTTGTAAGTATTACCATCACCGGAAATTTATAATATCCTGTGATTCGTGCTTATTAACATAACCTGTCTTTTATTATTTTGCTCAGATTTAATTTATTCATAGCCATAACATTATTTCAATTATAAAATGATAGAAATAGATAAACATAGAAGGGATAGATTATGTCTGTAAAACTAACAATAAAATAAACATTCGTCGATGATTCATTAAGGTCTCGAAAGTGTATATTATCGTTCAGGGAAATTTTGGCAAATAAAAAAATGACTTCTCTGTTTGTCATATACCACAATATATCGCAGGACTTTAGAGGGCCAGTTACTTTATAACTTTTGTAGTTCGTCTCAACATAAATTTCCCGATAAAAAACTGTATGAAAAACTCATTGTTAGGATGTGTATTCATAACGTCGTAACCAGACGGGGTTACGATTGTCAGCTCAGGTTTTTTAATTATTAACCTTTTTAAATTAAAATTAAACTCAGTTCCCTACGAATGAAAAATCTAATTTAAAAAGTTTTATAACTTCAACTTAATTGATACAGATGGAGTTTTTATGTTTAAGTACCTGCAACAGGTATTTTCTGCCATGCAGCACCCTATGTGGATCCAGCTTCTGAACCAATACGACTTAGGGGCTTTCAAGAAAAGCGCTTATCATTAAAATACAAAGTACATACAATAATTTGCACTATCCTGATAATCTGACCATAAAGTAAGTCTAACATATTCACATAATTGTTAAAAATAATGAAAACTTACAAATGTAATTATAGTTCAAAGTTGAATACGTCAATTAATTTCACGCTGGGGGGCGGAGTTAAACCTTGACATTGAACAGTTAGCTCGCGGCGATGAGTCCACCACATCCACCGATACCAGTTTCACAGTGACCATATATAAGCTTCAGCTACCGATGCAACAAAACATTCCCATAACGAGAACGAACAATCAAGCATCAAGAATGTACACCAAGGTACATATTTTTTAAAGAAAATTAAGAATTATATTCCACAAAGTTTCAGCTGCGGGACGGTTGTTACGCGCATGTTCATAAATATACGTCCCACTGTCGGGCATATGAAATTAAGGATATAGTTTTAATGTCATTTGCTTTGATTATAGCAAGCTGGCTTCGGGTTCATAAAATTCAAGTGCATATGGTCATTAATTGGCATTTTATGTAATTTTCAGGTAGTAATCTTCCTGTGCGCTGCGGGCATCGCTTCCGCTGGCAATCTGCTCCACGCTGCTCCTTTGGCGTACAGTGCACCAGCAGTTTACTCAAGCCCACTCTTAACAAAGACTTACGCCTCTCCAGCTGTAGCAACCTACGCTGCACCGGCTTACACCGCTTACCACAGTGCCCCCTCGTACACAAGCTACGCCACCGCTCCTGTAGCAACATACACTAAGACTCTGTCCCCAGCTGTATCTTACTCTTCTGTATCTCACTCTAAGACCGTCTCCAGCCCAGCTGTATACTCCGCTGCAGGCCCAGCTGTCTATGCAGCTCCTGCAGTAGCCACTTACCATGCCGCCCCTGCAGTAGCCACTTACCACGCCGCCCCTGTTGTAACTAAGACCATCGCCACTCCCGTGGCTTACCACGCTGCCCCCATTGTTAAATCAGCCATCACCTACTCAGCCGCCCCTGCTGTTTCACACGTATCCTACACTGGTTTGGGAGCTACGTATGGCTGGTGAAAAACCAAAGATAAATGTTATTAAACTGTTTAAATTATTGCCATGTACAGTATCAGTAATAAATCGTATGAAAATTATTGTATTCTTTCTATTGTTATAATAGTGCGCTCAACCTTGTTGACTGAAGATAGTCAGTTGGTTACTATTTATCTATTTAATAAAACTTTATGCTTATTATTTTAAGCAGTCATACTTCAGTACTTCTAGTCTACTTCACAACATTTTATTTATATTTTTTGTTAAAAGATTTTAGAAAATATTATAAAGTAAATAATAACATAAAAGTTAAAGATTATTTGTAGAACCTTTCGGACAAGTGAAGCAATCATTATAATATATTCTTAGATATATCTTAAAAAAATACTCCAGCAGATAATAAAAAAAAGCGATAGTTGACAGTTATAGCAAGTATTAGAAGCGCATAGATTTAAAATAAGAAATTAAAAAAAAAATATGAAACTCAAATTACTATGGAACTCTGTCCCTCCATAACTGATTAATACTTTTTTTAAAGGACACATAGTAATGAAAAGCATAAATTTATTCTTTGCTTATATAGTTACAGATTATTTGTGATAAACAAAAACCTTGGTTTTATAGAGTTAGGAGTATTAAATTAATTAAAAACTACTTGTTTCCTGCGTGTACTAAGATTATCAACACAGTAAACGCTATTTAAAATTTATATTTAAAAAAATGTAATACTATTTATTTGATGCTTTATACTGCACAAAATTAAATTTAAATCATATAAGTAGTCCAAGTTTTATTACATTATATAGACACAGATTCGCTTCGTATCAATATTATTAGTATTGTATCAATATACGAAGTGTATTTAATATTATAAAAATTTAAGCCCCTTTTTCAATAAATAAAAATCGGTCCAATTAAACCCTTTTCACCGAAATCTTTTCATTACAATCAGAATTTCAGAGAAAGGATTTGCTCCACTCCCTTGTTAGAGTGACATTATAACTCGACAATAATATGTTTATATGAAAAGACATATTTTAAGGATTATGGGATGCAACATACAGACGTAGCGTCGTTTACACACATTATTACGACATCTAAATATGCTTAAAGATATAAGTTGTAGGTAATTAATAGAATCAGGCGTTACGTTGCGGAAGTCCATAGTAAAAACCCTAATCGTCCACAAAACCACTTGAGTGGTTGCGGGTTTTGTCGCGGAGTATTGCTTACATATTGATCTATTAGGGTTTTATAAGTTGAAGGCTCCATGGAAAGATTCAAAATTCGCAAAGTCGCATAATTATAGCTTACTTCAGGCTGACGAATGAAATGCGAAGTGTACTTCTATCTTATCATCTAATGATATATCGCAACGTTTAAAAAAACCGGGGTAAACGGGCACGAGGCTCACCCGACGTTGTGACACCGCCATACACTCGCACTTTTATTATTCTTGTAAAAAACACTTCTGCATCTTACGTTAAATATAAGTCATACACATTTAATCATATTAGATAATACGATCTGGCAACTACTTATTGTGTAACACATAAGCAGTCTATTAATTATTCGCATCAAATGCCAATCAAGATTTTAACATAAATAACAAATGATCAGGGTGCAATAAGAGCAAATGTTGTTACGAAACGAACCGGTAGCTTGACTTTTAGCTGGTGATCCACCTTGACATTGAGAAGAAAGCCCGTAGGCGATGGGCGTGACTTCATTTTGATCTCACTCTGAGTATATAAGCATATACATTTGCTAATAAAATTATTCCTTCGACAGCAACCGATCCGACAAACATGTACTCCAAGGTGTGTGCTTGAGTTTATTTAGTCATAACGGATTTAGTGAAATAGAATAGTATAGTTAATCGGAGTTAAGAATATTTCATCCGAATATACTTCCTTATGAAGAAAAAGTGAAACTCGTTTTATCAACGTTTTGGCTATCAATGGTAACGGACATAAATAGCCAAAAGCTGCACTTGATTTCCTGAAATAATATTTTGTAGTGACGTAACTGAATTACTATTTACATAATCTGAAGTGCGACTATATTGTAATGCATAAATTTCGTTTCTAGGTGATCGTCTTCCTGTGCGCTGCGGGCATCGCAACCGCTGGCAACTTGCTCCATACCCCTGTTGCCTACACCGCTCCAGTCTCCTCTGTATCCTACTCTTCACAGACAACTTCCCACGCTGCGCCTACTATTGCCTACTCTAGCCCCCTTCTGACTAAGACGTATGCTGCACCTGCCTACACTACCTACCAAGCTCCTGCATACTCCACCTACAGTGCAGCACCAGCCTACTCTACATACCATACCGCTCCAGTCGCAACTTATGCCAAGACTCTCTCCCCAGCTGTTTCCTATTCTTCCGTATCTCACTCTAAGACCGTATCCACCCCGGCTGTTGCAACCTACGCCGCTGCCGCTCCTGCTGTATACGCCGCTGCTCCTGCCTATTCCACCTACCATACTGCTCCCGTAGCAACTTATGCCAAGACTCTGTCTCCAGCTGTGTCTTACTCATCGGTGTCACAGTCCAAGTCCGTGTCTGCACCAGCGGTAACAACCTACGCCGCTGCCGCTCCAGCCGTATACACCGCCGCCCCTGCCTACTCTACCTACCATACTGCTCCCGTAGCAACCGTCACCAAGACTCTGTCACCAGCTGTCTCTTACTCATCTGTATCTGCTCCCTCTGTAACAACTTATGCTGCCGCTGCCCCAGCAGTCTACGCTTCTCCAGCCGTAACTACTTACCACGCTGCCCCCTTGGTGACCAAGACAATCGCCACTCCCGTTGCTTACCATGCTGCTCCTATTGTCAAATCGGCCATCACTTATTCAGCAGCCCCCGCTGTGTCTCACGTCTCCTACGCTGGCTTAGGAGCTAGCTACGGCTGGTAAGATAACTGGCAACTGGTTGTTAACTGTTTGTTGTAAAGTATTTAAAATGTACAAAGTATGATGTAAATAAAAGATAAAAATCAATCTATCTATTCGTTTTTGTTATCGCTAATTTAGTATCTGTGAGTCAAAGAGTGTGGGTAGTTCGTTTCTGTGTCCGACAGATATCTCTAGCAGACATGCGGTCGCAAAATATCCAGCGGCTAGAGTGAGTGTCTAAGAGCTGATAATTGAGACTTAGTGTTAGAAGAAAAATATGAAGTCCGACCTCAAATTTTCATAACTGGAAGTAAAGTTTTATATATTTATTGAAACATTGATTAATAATAAAATTTTATATACGAAATTGTAAAACAATAACTAAGGAGTGGTGCATTAAAATAATAATGTGCAAGAAAAATATAAACTTTCCTACTTTCTTCATATTTTGGACAATTCACAAAATAGCATTGAATTGTCTGAATAAATTATAGTATTGTAAAGTATCATTATAATCCACTCAGTAGGTTTTTACGCGAAAGTAGTTTTTGCCGTATGATGTAGGTACCACAACCAAGGGTTGATTGAAATATTTTTTGGAATACCATTACTAAATCCTCTTAAACTATGATTATCATTCATGTTTTGTGTATGCTAATTGCAGGACTTTATTGATATATTTGTTGTAAATTTTTACTGTAGGAATACCTCATTTTATTTTTAAATTTAACCATTATATAACAGATCAGTTTACAATTAATAATTCCTTGCATTTGAATATTCATCAAGTGTCCGAAACGATTTCCTAACTGGTAAGAATAAAATTTTAAGTTCCAGATTATAAATATGAGATAAGACATATTTTTGGACCCTATAGGTAGGATCAGATGTTCAAGGCGGTTGATTTTCTCCACCTTGTCGAGCAGACTCCCTGACAAAGCACAGCTATTAAGAGCTTGAATTTCTCTTTGTGAGGATGCGATTTGTAGTACTGAGACTTCTATGTTCTATTTTATATTTTAAACAATGTTATTTAAATGGTATACCATTATTTAAACTATTAGACTATAGTCCATCATCGGTTATGTACTGTTAGGCCGTGGAAAAACAAAACCTTTAACAAATTGAATGATATATGTAGACCAACTAATGCCACTCGATACATAGTTTTATAAAGGTATATGATGATGGACTTAAAGCGGGTTGGTGGTCACTAATAAAACACACTTTTATTATTTACAATATAATGCATAAGAAATAATGTCACGAAAAAATTAATATCTTATGATTCTCACTACCTGACAGACGCTGGCGATCGTCCTTTCTTATGTACATTAATAAAGAGTTTTATTTATACATTATTTACAAACGGCGATGCGCCGCTACAGACTGATTATGAGGGTGATGTGTAAACATTATAGCCGACATTCCTGGGATGTAACACAACGTTCAATACCGAAAATATTCAAATAGAGACTATGTTTAGGAAGTTATGCCGTTATGGTGGGCATATCTGGAATTGTTGCGATGAATGTTGACACTCAGGGGGAAAGTAAGATTGTAATATTTAGAAAGCTCTCTAGCTTATTAAATATTACAATCCCACCGACAATGCCAGCCATGACTACTGCCATAGAGATGAGGCATACCGAAACGATGTCGCATTTCTTTAGTAATTTATGTTTCAAAAGTACATTTTATGAGTCTAAAAAAGTCCTAAGTTGAGGTAATGGTTGATTAGGACCACATTATTTTTTCAATAGTTTTAAAACTCAATTGGCATATAGATGTGAGTTACATAGACAAAAACTTTTGAAGTTTCTTCCTGTTTCACACAAACTAAGGGTACGCGGGTGCAAACTTAAAACAACAATGGCTTCGTCGTCATTTGTTGTCTTTTGTTAAGCCAGAATTTGTTGGCGCCTAGAGTTTTATTCTTTGCAGTTTGTGCTTTATTACGCTATTTTTCAAAAGGAAAAACGTTGAAATTCCTGTTCTATGTGTGAGGTTGTTTATATTGGCACATATCTAGTTATTAATTTTAAAAACATACGTATATCAATATAACTTCACAACAAGTTAATATAAAATATGACTTTATAATTATTAATACATACTTTTTCGATTGAGCAGGCCAATGTTCCTTTCTAGCACAGTGTCATACATTATGCATTAAATTTATTACATGTATAGTGTCCGAATGTAAACTTCATCTCAAGTTTAATTGAATTACTTTTATTAAGCAATATTATGTCTATTAGAAATAAAATGTTTAGAGATAATATTTCAATTTTTCATTTATTTTACACATAATTTTCTCATACAATATACAGTCAATGTTAACATTACGCTCTAATGATTAGATAAGTAGTTATGTACATGATAAAATGCTTTGGTGGTTTACCAGCCATGGGCTCCCAGGCCACCGTAGGCTACTGCTGGGGCGGCGGCGTATGTAGAGTATGCTGGGGCAGCAGCGTAGGTAGAGTAAGCAGGGGCAGCAGCGTACGAGTAAGCAGGGGCAGCAGCGTAAGTAGCAATGGGGGCTGTTTGGGTTGCCACAGAGGCGTAAGACACCGAAGGAGCGGCAATACGGGCCACTGGTGCAGCATACGACGCAACAGCAGGTGCAGCGTATGTTCTAGCAACAAGTGGTGCTGCAGCAGCGTAAGTTCTCGTCACCAATGGTGCAGCGGCGGCATATGTCCTCGCGTAAACTGGGGCAGCAGCGTAGGTTCTCGCAATTGGAGCTGCGTAAGTTCTAGCCACTACAGGGGCGGCTGCGGCATAAGCAACAGGTGCTACGTGAGACTGCACCGACTGGTATGAAACACTGGTTGCGGGGGCGGAGTAGGCGGCTACAGCTGGGGCGGCGTAAGACCTCGCATATGTGGCCACAGGTGCGGCGGCGTAAGTGGCTACAGGAGCGGCGTATGAAGCTACGGGGGCGGCGGCGTAAGTGGCAACTGGGGCGGTTGCGTATGCAGCCACTGGGCCACCGTGAGATGTGGTTGTGTGTGTAGTGTAGGACACTGATGTTGCCGGTGCACTGTATGCAACAGCTGGGGCACCGTGCAATAAGTTACCAGCAGACGCAATGCCTGCGGCACATAGGAAGATCAAGACCTGAAATGAGAAAAATAATTAGAAAACTTACACGAAAAGCACACTTCAAAAGGGAGAGCTTTGTGTCGTACCTTGGTGTACATGATAGGGTTGAGATAGATTTACTTTGTGACTCCAAAAGCACATGCATTCACTTTTATACCGTACTGAACAAACTGGTATCCACTCCTGAGTTAATTTTGTGCAATATATGGTGCAACAAATGTTATCGAAAAATAATAGCTCTGATCATGCAATAAGGGCTACTTTGCTGGGTTAATATTTACAATTGCTAGATCCTGTCCATACGAAGTGTAACAATGTCAGGGCGAAGTTACACCCAATCTCCCATTAGTATGTGTACTAGATTCTATTTAATAGAAATAGCATTTATACGCGTTTAGTTGCATTTGAATTAGTGGTTCATTTATTCAAATAATAATTTTACGTGGCTTTTCGACGTGAAATAATCAAATTTTACTTTTTTAACATTCTATTTTCTTTGGAATGTTTTTAACATTTTATATTACTTTACTGACGCAACGAAATCACTGCACTGTCACTGCACAAATCTCAAGGAGGAATACGCATTTAACACTTTCTTTTAAATGTTGAGCGTTTGACCAATAGGCTACTCAAACCATCCAATATCAACGATTTAATATATTATAATTAATCGAATACGATTAAACATAATTTTCCACCTGGAAAACAGTAGGGTGAGAAGCTAGAATTCTAAAGATTTTTTAAAGTTAAGTTTTTATTTTTTTTTAAGATAAGTTTTTATTTAAAATATACTTAACATATTTATAAATTACAGAGTGAGTTCTAAATTCTCAATTTCAGCAGCTAGTGAAATACACAATCAGACTCCTTTTTTGATATTATGTAGCTGCACCACGCTAATTAGCCTATTTAGGCCCATTAGGGTTTGATATTTGAAAAAATAAAGTACCCCAATAAAATCTGGGTTGTCAACCGTATTTGTACAAAAAAATCATAAAAATAGGTTAAGCATATACGTCGTTTGATTTTTAATAACTATAGAGTAAACGAGTACGAACTACTTCAATTTCAAATTTTATCCAAAACGTTGCTATGGTTTACTTTCGTAAGCAATTCAGTGCCAGTAAAATTTAATATCATTATATTAAAAGTAAATTTAGGAAATATCAACTTGATACATCATTCAATCCGTGGCTGTTTTATTACTGGACATATCAACATTAACAAATTATAACAAAATATTTTAGATTGTCACACATGTAAGGTTTACTTATACGAGTATACTGACGGTGTGGCATAAATTTTTTCGTGAATTCGTGAAAAATGTGAAATCAAAATAAATTCACAATATATTATGATGTGGGACACGTAACGTCTTTCAATCACCCCTTTAATCATTCGTCTCGTTCCCAAAGCCACACTTTCCTAACTTATTCTTAAAATTCAATAATCCTATCTCCTTTTAAAATCTATACACATTATATCGCCATTACTTAACCTGTTTACCAAAATATATAAAATAGAACAGCCTTTTGAAATGTTTTTTTCCTATTAATACAGGTGTCCACCCTACATCTTGTATACAAGGTAACAAGTATCGTTGGAACGTTCAAATACATAATAATAGCCGTTCCCTGCAGTTTCACCCGCGATAAACATGAGGTCCGTGAACATCGTAAAGGCTCGCCCTATACATAAGAGTATTTTGTTGTCGCGTTGCTACGACATGCTTATAAATTTCGTTACTGCAGTCACAAAACAATACAGCCTAAACTCTGGTACATTTTCACATAACCTTTAATCGTGTTTACACACTGGAAGCTCTGAAAATAATCAATTTTCCCGATTTTGCGCTATTTATAGAATAGACTGATGGCTGGATTAAAACACAATTTTTTTTTCAAATCAGGTCATAGTTTCCGGAGACTTCAATGCCAAGTATATGTTTTTCCTCTTAAGGAACAACTCCAATTTAACCTTGTGTAATTAAATAACATAGTTTAATATTTATCAAGCGCGAATCACATACCATTCGTTAAACTGAGAATGTGGGATATTTATTCAATAAAAATTCGGCTTCCCAATTGCTAAATTAGTAGACAAAAACACTGGTCCACATTTCTCACGGTCTCTAATATTTATGAGTTGAAATAACAACATAAAAGGTTCTCAATTATTTTTAACTTTTAATAATGAATAAATTATAAGGTATATAAATGTATTTATAATTTTATGTTTGTTGATTTTTGTCTGTGTATGTATAAGTGGTTTAAATAATAGTACAAGTAATTAATGGCAAGATTTTATTAAATCATATTTTATTTACACAACAACTTCTATAGACTGATTCAGTTTACCAAGCGTAGTTAGCGCCGTGAGCGTTGTAGGAGATGTGAGAGACGGCGGGAGCAGCGGAGTACGCCAGGGATGATCTGAGCGCGGGAGCGGCCGCAGCGTAGGTGGAGTAGGCAGGGGCGGCAGCGTAGCCAGAGTACAAGGGCGCGGCGGCGGCGTAGGTAGAGTAAGCGGGAGCCGCTGCAGCGTAGGTGGAGTAAGCGGGAGCGGCGTAGGTGGAGATAGCGGGCGCAGAGTAGGTGCGAGCGTAAGACGCGATGGCGGGAGCGGCGGTGACGTAGGCCCTAGCACCGTGAGCGGTCTGGGTCGAGTAAGACGAGTAAGAGGTGGTGGCAGGGGAGATGGTGCGGCTCACGGCGACGGCGGGAGCGGAGTGGACGGCGACGGCGGGGGCAGCGGCGGCGTAGGTGGCGACTGCGGGGGCGGCCGCGGCGTAGGTGGCGATGGGAGATCCGTGAGCAGTCTGGGTCGAGTAAGAAGAGTATGAGGTGGCTGCGGGAGTGATGGTCCTAGTTACGGCGACTGGGGCGGAGGCGGCGTATGTCGCGACAGCGGGAGCGGCGTATGCGGCAACCGCGGGGGCGGCGTATGCGGCAACCGCGGGGGCGGCGTAAGTCCGGGCGATGGCGGGCGCTTGAGCGTAAGCGACGGGTGAGCCGTGAGCGGTCTGTGTGGAGTATGAGGACACAGAGGACACGGCGGGGGTGATCGTCCGGGAAACGACGGCGGCGGGAGCGGCGATAGCGTGGCCGCTGTAGACTGGGGCGGCGATGCCGTGAGAGCTGTAAGCGACCGGGCCGGCAGCCAACAGTCCACTGCCGTGGGCGACTCCCAAAGCGCAAAGAGCGACGATCAACTGTAAGAGAGAAAACGTTAGCTTCCGATATACCATATACCGTATTACTTAATTAATAATATCACTTTATTCACACACCTTGGCGTACATGTTTCTGTTGTTAAGGTTGGCAACTGAATAATTTCTGCAAGATCGCTCTGGTTTTTATACAAAGCGTTCGTTCATAACATAGTCTACTTTCATTGTCAAGGTGGACCTCTATTCGGTGGGTTGTAAGCAACAACAGTGAGTCAGTGATAGACTTTCAATTTTAATTTTGTTCCGTTTGTTGGGTCTACCGGTACGCTGTATGGGATAGTCAGCCGTCGAGGTTACTCTCGTAGTTGGACGTTGTTAACGATATTATGAAATGTGCTGAAGAGAATTATTTTAAAATCTATACACTAGATTCATATCAATAAAAAAGGGAGAATAAAGATCGTATTTTATAAAGACGAATCATAGTATATATTTAGCATTTTGAAACGCCAGAAGTGCAAATCTTGTTAATAATTAAATTAGTATTTTTTTTAGGTTTACTAATTTCTAACTAATGTTTCTCGCGACTTACTGTACAGATTAATAACATAATTCGACAAAGCCTTTCGTGTAGTATTTTAGTAGAGAATATAAATAAATCATCGCGGACATCCTAATCAATACATTCATATTTATTAAAATTTTGTATATTATGAAAAAATAGGTCTAGGTTCATATTCGTTTCTTCAAGTATGCAGTTTGAAAGTTATTTTTGTTCAAAACCGACAATTTCAACAACCTTTGCCTTTCATTTTGCAATTAATTGCTTCTTATTAAAATGTATTATTTCACTTCAACATAGGTCAAGTATAATAAGGACCTTCAGTAGACTAATTAATATTAAAGGATATTAAACATTGGCTTATTATAACTATAATCTGGTTCACATGTTTGAAGAAATTAGCTTCGTAATAGATTTCGTCCCAAAGCCTTTTATATTCATTTAAGAGTTACTTTAATTTAACTAAACTTAAGTAACTCGACTGAACATAAAGAATAATTTTAATTAGATTTTATTAATAGTATAAATAAACATTTACATGAAACCTAAAATATGATGCAATATGCTTTCATAAGCTACGACTACAATAATTGGCGATATCGAGAGCAACCCTCTAAAATCAAGTTGACTTTTAAGTGATACTACAATCACTCGCTCCACATTTACGTAAGTTAGTAGTGGTTTATAACATCGTAACATTTACTTGTTAATAGGTCGATGACCATACGGTGACAGCTGTCATTGTACTAGGAAGCAACCTACCTTTTGTTATCTATGGACAGATGTCATGTCGAAATCGGCTTCAAAAAGTTTGTATAGGTGAGTCTATATAGAATTCGGCATTGAAGTTAATGCTCTGACCAAAATCTACTGGCAGAGATTTGCGAAATCCAACTAGTGGTGTAAAACCTAACCCTGGTCTCTATATCTTACTAATGAAAAGAAATATGCATACTTTTGTTGTTGGTAGAGACGACGAATGCTTTATGAAATAGTAGTATTTACTAATAAATTGGTGGCTTAACTTAATATATTTTTAACATGGTAACCCAGCCGAAATCTTTAAAACATATAATAAATTAATTATATAGATTATAATAAACATCAAAGTTTAGTTAATTATTATAGACTGAATGCCATCAAGCTGTATTAATTCGGAGACCGGTTCTGTTAAAATATCAGTTGACTGTCGGTTTATGACTAATAAATGAAAAAACTTTAATTTAACCCGACTTGGCAGGTAATGCCAACCTCCATCTCGTTTTTAGACATTCTAATGTTTTAATCGAGATTATATCAGATATGAATTACAGCTGTTATTTAAAAAATGTTTGTTTGCCTAAGAACTATCGTATGGAACCCCACAAATAAACCATACAATGATTATATGCTTATAGGGAACTGTCGCTAACCTTTAAAAATAATTATAAATGTAAATTACTCCTACAAGTGGCCTATATCAAACACGTGTTAGATCTTACCATTCACATTTTTTGTAGACGATATTATAACCTACATTTTTTAAATTACATTAAAAACTCGTACATAGTGATGAAACAGCGGTTAAGCGGTTATTTCCGTATCGAACAACGCAATAAACTGACATTTAAAAATCAATTGAATTAATCAAGAATACAAACTTCCACTACTCGTGAAAATTCGATGTTGTGTGCTTGCTATGACAAACAATGTCACTGCTTACGTGTATAAATAAAAAAGGATTTCAAATCAATTGTATTTATTTGTCTTTTAATTGACTCTACGTCACAAATTTGTTCATCACAAAGTAAAACACATATACAACAAAGAACATTGAATGTAATAAAAAGCACCATGAAGCGGCTGTTGTCCATCGCTGCGTTTCTTCGTTAACAAGTCTGCCTCCACCGACTCTGGTACAAGATTTAAAAATGACAACTGATGGGGATACGAAACAAAAGCACACCATTCATTGCGTACGTCGCTCAACGCTTGAACCGCACGCATAAATGTTTCGTGTTACGAAGTAATATGCAAAGAGAATATAAAGAGCTGAGCTAGTTGATCTATCGAATTCTGATCAAATAAGGAGGTTCATTTAATAACATTTTCATTTGACCTTTCATACAATCCGCAATGGACTGTCAAATCGTCGGTGACCAAGAATCGGTGCATTATGCTTAAATCGTGGACATCAACAAACATCTTAAGAATGTCATGTGAAAGAACATAGTCAGAATTGCCGATAAATTGAGGTTTGGAACGCCACTTCTATGTGACAGCATGGATATAGAAGACTTGTGCTCTCCCATATGACATACTCAATTCCAGCTAAGAACATACAAACATACAATAAAATCCACGAACATTTGGTAACTGGTAACTATACGTATTACCTTAAAGGTGATACGTACATAGCACTTGTTTTATATAAAAAATCTTAGTCAAAACTGTATAACAGCAAAATATTCAAAAACTTCTTAAAGCATCGAGAGCAACTTAACACACAAACTTATACATATTTATTCTCTAAATCATTAAGGAACGAATTTAAAAATGCCACGCAAATCTCCCTTGTCAAATGCGCAGCGCGGCGGCTCGTGTCATTTGTTTGTGGTATGACACTGATAACCAATCACAATAAAGCAACTTACAAGTGGCGCCATTTTGAATTCGCTCCTTTCATGAATGTTAACATCCATAAATATTTATAATGCCAACCCCATCCTTTATCAACTTTACAACTATAAGCAATAGGAGCCCCAATGCAATAGATCGGCACTGAAATACTAAGGAGTGATGAATCTAAATTTGAGGGTGACGTAAAAAGGTTCTTAGAAATAAAGATGAAGCCATCCATACCGATTGTAACAAGAGAAAACTGAAGTTTTTTGCATGCAAAAGGTTTAGGTCATCTGCATTTTATTGAAACAACTGTTAAAAACGAGACGGTGCTTCAAATCATACTGCAAAGACAACTAAACCTTGGTTTGACCAAAATCAGATTCACTAAAACCCTGTCTCTGCTGGAAAGTGAAATCTGTTTAAGATTCATTGCTCCACAATTTGAGAAATCGGTAGGAATGATGCCACGAAGAATAAAGGCTGATGATGCTCATGGTAAACACCACGAAGCGGTAGACGAGCTACTCTGTACCATTGAACGAGATGGATGAAGTTTATTGTGTTATTCAGAATTTAACTGCATCTAAGAATATAACTTGGTACGAGTAATAGAAAACTTTTGCATTGGGGCTCATATAAAAAACAACAGTCTAGTTTATGTAGCATTCTACACTGGCGTATAACTATTAGAATGACTTCCGATGAAGAAATATCAACGTGTATCCGATTATAATGGACCTTGAAAAATATTAAAGGTGGTCCCAACTTCCTCTCAACATTTAAAAGGTGCATTTACGAGGTCTTTTTTTTGATGTAAAATATTCGCTGTATCGACTTACACTGTGCATTTCAGTGGTTTAATAAATCGGTATAAAACTATATGTTCAAGACCTAAAAAAATATATTATACAAAGTTAATTGACAGCAGCACGGGCGCCGGTAGAGTTTGATGCGCAGACGCAACACGCCAAAATCTCACCGGGTTTCGTGCCGATAAAGTAGTTGAAGTGAGAAATTCTGTACTTTGGGCGTTCAAGGAAGGCGGAATAAAATTTCGTATTTCCGTATAGCCTAATAAAGAATTAAGTGATCTTTAAAACCGGAAGACCTTGAAGCTTGTAGAAAGTGTTACGAAAATATTTACGCAAAAAGTTCACTCTTCAAACAATTAAAAGTAATCCCTGTAATATTACAACTATACTTAAAATTATACAGTAGACTTCGTGATAGATACAATACTAATGAGATATATGTTTATCTATGAAAAAAATTATAATCTTTTTAACTGGAGTACAGTACAGCAATTGAAGTACAGACTCTTCTTCACAGCCAGACACAATTGAGGAGAGGTAAAACTTTAGATTGCTATTACATTTACTTTTATTATATATAATTTTCGATTAATGAGGGGAATTCTTTCTTTTTTCAGTCAATATGATGTTCTATATATACATTTAATCAGATGTAAAACAATTAACAATATTTTTTATTTATATTTCAATGGCATAAATCTCAATTTAAATTAAACGTTGAAATTTCAATACAGATCTGTATATAAATGGAGTTATTCTTTTTCATTACAGATTCATATTATCTCATTAGCCTTGTTCTCTATTTTATGACAGTCATTTACAAAACAGAAAAGTTGACTAAGCCAGGTACTCACTATTAGCAACTATATGTTAATGTTAGGCTAGTCTTTACAATAGGCAACAAAGACTGAACAATTTTACCTACCTTAAACGTATCTGAGAATAGGCCGCTGCCCCTAAACCCAAGCTCTATTCTATAATACACATAATGTTATATAAAAGAGAGCCTGGGATCTTCTATAAAATTTTCAATGTTTCTCTTTGTACATCTACAGGTTCTTGAATGACCAGAAAATATCCAAAATGTGCGTTCATTACAATAAATTTTATAAAAACCATATCGGTAATTCTTTGTTAGGTAAGTGAATATTTTCAATATATATAGATAAACACATATCTGTGGCTGATCGTAGACTAACTAGTGTGTACCCGGCTTATGAATATTATAAAGGGTAAATAGCGGGCACCGTATAAGTACCATTCATCCGAGTCTTTTTCATTACATTTCGTACTAATAGTGACCAAACTATGTTTATGCAGTCAACTGTCTATTTAAAGCCTTGAATCCTTTCCCTGCATTCGTATTTAATCCTTACTCACCCGTAATAAGTAACAAAATCGTATACTATGCTCTACAAATACTCTGTTACAATAACATTATATATTCTATCTCTTTCAGTAGCGCGTGAGCGGATTGTTGTGTGTATCATTGTCAAGAGGTTTTATGAAAGCAAAAATTAAGAAAATACCTGTAATATAAAAAATCATGCCTGGCGTGAGTTGAAAATTAAGATATTAAACGAAGGAAATATAGTAATTGTAGACGAAATAAAAATTTTCGGGTTTAAACATTAAGTGTGTTTACAAGTAGCAGAGCATTGGTAGAAACTGGAGAATTAACAAACTTAATATCCACCCAACCCACCCAAACAAAAAAGTATTACACAACAACATTTTAGCAGCTGCATAAATAAGTGGCCATCAAAAGAAATTGAAAAGCTTTATTTTCAAAAGCTCACCTTTCGAGGTCTGAGCTATGAGAACGTGGTCATCCATATACTATCTTGTTAAAATCTTGAAAATTTTGAGACCACTTATTTCGAACAGCCCCTATACCTTATACCTATTGAGCCAACAATTTATTATATATTGCAGAGTTTACAACATTTTCAACTAAAAACTTACTCGATTCTCGAAAAATATAATTTTTTAACTGTACTGTTTGTTTAGCGAGAAAAGTTGGTTCATGAGCCTATTTCTAAACAGTAAATGGCCCACGACCACAACATTTGGCCTAGGCTATAGCCTAAAATATATTTTAATATATATAGACATATATTTGAGCCACAGTTGTGCTCTGAATTCTTTTATTACCTAGTAATGACTTATTAGCTATAAATATTACTTCTTATCAAATAGTTTTAACTTATATATCATGTGTAGCTTATACAATAACATTTAACAATCAATTAAACTACTTAAGTTTTAATGATATATACATATTGCCTCGAGTTCACCGACCTGTTAACGGCTTGTTAAAATCTCAGTAACTCGAGGCTAAGATTGGACCAAATGTTTTGAAATAAAAACTATATATTCAAATGGTTTGGACAGAGAGTTTTGTACGTGTATTTTGTACATTGACCAGGGTTTATTCACTTTATAAAATAAAACCTGTCCAACATTAACTAACGCTCATATGCAATCGTATCTCAAGTCTGTTAAATTGTCAAGATTAAAAACTGGAAGGATCTTGATTGTCAGAGCTTGTTTCGCATATAACCGACTTCGGTTGATATGGCGTAATGGTTCACTTGAACTGAGTGAACCGTTAATAAAAATATTCTTTATTAAGAAATATTAGAGGGGAATGTTTTATTACAAACCTAAATATAAAACACGTAGAATTTTGCATAAAATGAGTAAATAAACGCTTACGCATTTTTAATTAACCAGTGCTTCTGATCTTATCACTATATATACATCAAACACTGCGATCGCGAGATTTTAGTCAACTAAACAGTAACGTAACGGGCCGTTAAAGCGTCTGTGAAGTGCACTCCAAAAGATGTCAAGTAATCACTCCACCGTTCACTAGCTACTTCGAATCGGTCGGCTCAGCCCGTAAAGCCACGAAACCTAGACCGGTTGTGCTAGCAGATCTCATCGGACAAGCTATGGTTAGCGGTGACCCTAGCCGCAAGCAGGCCGGGATTTAGCTCGTAGTAACTGAAAAGAAAGCGGCTGGTGAGTGACGAATGAGAGAGGGGAGAGGAGAGCAGAAGAGCGTGGACTCACGCCAGGCCGCGCTGGCGCAGGCGCTTCTGGACGGCGGGCTTGACCCTGGGCCCCGCGGGGCTGTGCTTGCCGCGGCCCGTGAGGAAGAACAGCGTGTGCGCGGCGGCGCCTCGGCGCGCGGCCAGCTGCTTGAGGCGGCGGATGTGCACGTCGAGGAAGAGGTCGAGCGACTCGCGCGCCTCGGCCACGCGGAAGTGGTGCAGGTCGATGGTGGCGTTGCTGCTGCAGCGGCGCGCGTTGGCGTGCACCAGCGAGTTGGCCGCCTTGCTCGACGCCTGCTCGAACAGCGCCGTGTGGAAGGCGCCCAGCTGCGAGTAGTACGCGGCCGCGGGCAGCATCCCGCGCCGCACGTACTCGCGCGCCTTGCGGTAGTTCCTGCGCACGCGCATGTGACGATAACAACGTAACGCACTCTCCACGGGAATAGGACAACGCTCACTCACCTGTCTCGTACAGCCAAATGGTTTCTCGCCTCTTGCCTAAAGCGCTCCACGTCTTCCATTCTTATGTTCGATTCCATTGGAAGTAACGGCCACTCCACTTCAGACAGAGCCTGGAACGTGTATTGCAAAATCATTAGACACTTTACAGTGTACACGCATGTAAGACTCCAAATATAATATCTTTGGTCCCTGTCAAACTATTAATTGGAACTCACCTTCCGCTGTTCTTCGATCAAGCTCTTCTCCTTCTCCATTATGAACTTGCTCACTCCGTTCTTCATCTCCAGAATGTTGGACCGACCCGTCGAGATTAACAGTACCTGCAGCATTACGTTTGCTAACACATAGTTTAATATCTTAAATGATTGAATTACATTACGGAATGATTGTAATAGAAACATTAAGATTAATATGTAAAGAACTTTAGCCACTAGGCTAAGGTTCTTTACGTACTAACTTTTATTAATTAAATTTTAAAAAAAACTAGGAAATAAAAAAATATAAAAAACAATATCTTAAATATTAATTTTCTTTTGTTGTTTAGTTCGATAATAATAATATAACTTCAGATAGACAGCAGAAACCTTTTAAAAATCATACTCAGCCTACAATAGTACCCACCTCAACCGTAGCCTGAAAATTATTCTGGTGCGCCATCAAAAGCTCAGACAAAACCTCTGGAGCTACATCAGGAAAGAGATTGTACAACTTTTGCCTCGTCATCTTCGCAGCCAGATCCAGCGGCTCCTTGCTGCGCCACTCGGCGACGTCCTTCTGGTACAGCGACACGGCCAAGTCCAGGTCCATTATTTCCTTGAAGTGCGGCACCTCCGGCTCTCGCCCGGTGAGCAGCATCTCCTCTTCCTTTGCAGCGAGCAACCTGCAGCGAGCATTACTCAAAATTAACCCTGCCCCAAACCGAACATTGCTACGCCAAGAGGGGAAACACAAACCTGGCGAAATCAGCGTCCTGTTCGATCATTTCCTGGGTTTGCTGCGAATCCTTCTCCAGTTGATGCATCATGGATTCCATCCACAGCGCATTGATTTCGTTCAAAAGTGTCACAGGCATGTTTAACTTCGGCTCAATGTTTGCAGGGTATTTCATATCATCTCGTCCGAACAGGCTATCCAGTTGCTTTATGAAGTCCATCCCCACGTTGACGTTAACAGTCTTTTCAAGGTCACTTGTGCTGCTCGTGTCGTCATCCGATGCATCGTCATGCATGAACTCGTCTCTAGCGCTATGTGACAAGCCGGAAGTACTTGGCAAATTTGATTCGGTTGAGTCGATAGCTATTTCCTGATTCTCTTGTGTGCTATCACCAGTTGAGTTCGGCCATGCTTCACCGTTACGCGTATTCTTCATTTTCAAGTGACGCTCAGAGTAATGATTTTCAGAAATGACGATATTTTCTTCAATTTGACGTCTTAATTGTAAGGAGGCATCAGATACGCTTGCCTCTTTGCGTATTCTTCTAGGTGACGCTGTTGGTGTACTTTCCTCGGTCACTTTTGTTTGTATCGGGTTATTTTTCTCAACGACAGGACGATGATCGGGTATAATGTTATATGCAGCGAGGCACTCACACTGCTCAACATCTTCTGCATCCTCTTCATCTTCTGGTGAGATATCATCTTGGATTGAACAGAACTGGTTATTACTCATGCCATCTATAACTATTTCGACTGCCCAGTTCACATCGCCGCAACAATTTTCGAAAATATCTCTCAGCTCTACAGAAGGAATATTTCTAAACATCTTTCTAAACGCTTTGAAGTGCTGTTCCTCATTTTGACATCGGACGGGTTGCATAGAAATTACTTCATTACTCGTAGTAGTACTTTTGTCAAACATTCTCTGCATAGGTATTTTTTCTTTTCTCTCAATAGTAAATATATTTATGTCCCTTGGTTTAGCTGTAATAATTTTGTAAGGATTTCTCATATTAGAGATATCCATATCACCAGGTTCAATACAGGTACTGCTTGATGTCTTTTCTTTTGTTGATATATCCTCGTTTACAAACACAGCAGGAGCTTGAATATCCAGAGTCAGAAACTTGCTCCAATCATTTGAATCAGCTTTAGGAATGAGTTGATCTGGTACAACTTTAGGTGTTTTTTCTATTTGCCTCTTTCTTGGTGGTTTAGATGAAGAAGACTGAGCAAGACCAGAACTAGATGATGTTGGTTTTTCAGTATTTATTATGGGTTGATTTTCAGGTCCTTCATCCCAGTTGTCTCCGTTATCCCACTCATTCTCTAGTTTTTGAATCTCTTCTAAATGTTTTTCAAATTCAACAAATTCTGTAGAATGTACATGAGGTGATACAGGTGAATCTGTTTTTGGATTGCAGATGTTATTCGGCGTCACTTCAATATGACTGCCATCCAAAGAATCCGAACATTCTTCTTTGTTAGTATAGTTTTCAACCGGATTAGAATCAGATACTGAAACTTTTATACTTGAATCTCCAATTTTTTTGGGATCATTTTTACTTTCAGGATGCTCACATGCTTGAGATGTTCCTACAGACAGTGGCAACACTGGATATTGCCTTAAAACTGGAGGAATACATTCTGCAGGGTAATGTAATCCTAAGAACTTAATCAACATTTCACCAGTTATTCGCTCTTGCATATTATCCAACATTCTTTTTATTGTATGAATAGGTACATTATGTGTATTCTTTTTAAAGAGTTGATAGGCATTCCTTGCCCAACTAGTATTAGGGTTGACAACGTGTATAATATAGCCATTGTTTACTCCAGCCTTAGCATATGGCTCCATCTCCCATGGCTCAATATTAGTATTGTCAATAATTATAGGACTTATACCCCTTGTCATCGCTTTAAATGCTCTTGACTGATTCCATATATGTGCATCATGAAGCTTGTACTTATCAAATCGATAAACTCCTCTTAACATGAAAAAGTCATCAGTACTAAGTATGTGTGTATTAAGATCTTTTATTTGTATACAACCAATAGTCATTTGGAGTATTTCACGAGCAAGGTGTGTCTTGCCACAGCCAGGTGGACCTCTCATTAAAAGTAGAACTCTCCATCCATTATTACAGTGGGTCACTACTTCGCTCATATTATTAATGCTATTCATTCCAATTTGTGTAGTTCTATTAGTATTATTATGGGGTTGGGGTTGCATATTTTGTGCTGTTTTTCGTGATACCACAGAGTAGGACATCATTGGTTGTGTAGTGTCCATGTTTTTATTAGAAGTCTCAGCAGCATCAGGAATAGGATTATGTTCATGATGAATTTTTGAGGGTTCTTCTAACACTGAGGCAGCAGTGTTAATATCACCTGTGATGCTCATAAGTGCATTGGCAGATTGCTCCACTGAAAAATATAAAAGTAAGCTTATTATATATTCAAAATATTGATACTTAACACTTCATTATTTTCAAGACAGTTTTATTATGTGTGAGAATCTTTAATTTCATGAAAATTTTATGCCACCAAAATACTATTAGCCTTTAGAGAAACACTATGTGTTGAATACACATAGTGTTTCTCTCTAAAGTCTCATGTAAAAAAATTATTTGTTAAAGAGAAACAATAAAGATTGTTACACTTTAAAAAATAAAGATAATAGAGAAAGCTTAAACTACACACATTAAGTAGACTATTATCATAAGTTGTTTAATGTTAAATAAGTAAATTATATATGCTTTCTATTATATTTTTCAAGTACATTTCATGTGGTGAAATAACCAAGGTACAGTAGAATCCTGTTATAACAATGGTGAAAGCACGGGTGGTATTAAGTGGTACTAACTGGAAGTTATACTAAAAGAAATAACAATTTTCAAATTTCATATGTATGTGACGACATTGCTCTGTTCATCTAAGACTCACCAGCAAGTTTTCCTACAACAATATTGTGTCTCGTCTTGAAACGGTTAATCCAACTCACCAAACAACAAAAATAAGCACTTTAGCAAAAACAGTCGTCTTTTGTTGAAGCATAGGGCCATTTACAGGTATTCCACAATTACTTTGTAGCTTAAACCATTGTAAAAGTGTCAAATGAATTTGTTCTTGGGACGACAACCTCATATGTTTATGTTTTAAAACATTTGCATTGACCAGCAATTCAATTTTATGTTATTTTTCTTAATTGTTGATATTCGCCTTGAGACTAGCCAGCTTCTAAGCGTTGTATTATGGAATTTCTGTCTTCAACAAAAAAACTCACAAATCACTGACTTGCAGGCAAGATACATGGGGCGGAGATAGTTTGTTACCTACCAGTTATTTGTAAACACGCCCACGTGTACGCTCGTCGTTGTTGTACCCCACAAGAAATTTGTGTGAAACTCTGTCGTTAAAAACGGTTGGTCGCTGTTTGCGGACTTGGATGTATTTTCAATTTTCATAGTGATTCATATGAAATCCAAACACACATACACAACACTACACTGTATTTCCATCATATGAATCTTGATGTATATAAATAACCATACAAAAAGTACTTGTTAAGATAGATTTACAATAATATGAATAAACAAATTCTTCTGAATATACCACATGTTAAATAAGCTATTTAGAAATACTAATCATACAGATTCCATGACTACCTTCATATTGATTGAATTCAAAGAGTAGGAATAAAGCTTATCAATTATCATATCCTCAAGGCATAACAACAGTCCTTACTAAGAAATCAATAACTTATGATATTGTAATGTTGGTAATCTATGAACATCTACCTGTTTAAAAATAACTTTAATCAATAAATTGAATTTAGTCTGGTTAAGAATAAATACTGATATAAAAGATGAAAACAATTTTGGCATACTATATGCTCTAAGCAATATTTATTATTATATTACATAATTACATACTAGAATGGTACATTGTTCAGTTTACACAGAAAACAGTCGTTATATATATGCAGCCATGGCAAACAATGTAAAATGTACTTACGATCTCCTTCGTAGCTAATAACAACAGCTGCAATCACATCTCTTTCAACGGTTCCACTGAATGTATTGAAAAGTTTATCAATAATAACATCAAAATTCTTCACATCGTCTTCCATTTTAAGGAATTTATATTAACTGAGATTTATAATTAAAATCATTCCGAACAAACAATAATTTATATTTTTGTAGTGAGCTCACTTTACTGTTATATTTGATAATGTCCGCCTTTAAATTAATAAGGTAAAAATTTAATATTGTGTGTACTTCGAAACCCATATTTGTTAACGATTGATAACTGACGAATTGTGATTTGTGTGATGCGTCTGACAATTTTCTAGTATAACAATAAATGACATTGATAATTTTTACTAATAGCTTTTAAGGTAATGACAGAACTTTTTACTGTAGAGTTTCGACAGCCGTATATAGGAAAAGGGTATAATCTATAACAATAACGGTGGATCACACAAAAACCTCTACCCTATTAAATTTAAAATGCAAATTCATGCTCTTATCTAATAATTCAAAATATAAATTGATTATTGTAAAAGATCAAGTAATCTTCGTTCCTTTATACATTCTAAAACACTTTATTATCTGTAGGCCACATTTTCAGCAAGATTAATTCTTACTGTAATTTTACCATACTTTACATACTATATCGATCTAATCGATCTCTATGTTATGCAATGTATAGCATACAAGTTCCAAAGTAATGTTATATGTCTTAAAGGTCTGTTACCAGGTTATAAAGAAAGCAGAATCATTATATCAGCAGAAGAATTTAAAAAGTATTGTCGTCATGTCCAAAAATTTAAAACGATTATATTAAAATGGATATTTAGATGATCCGTTTGAACTTTGAATAGTGACACTGATAGTGAAAGTAGGAATTCTGCAGATGATGAAACTAATGATTATTCGTTCGTAATTTCACCTATAAATTGTTCAATTGATCACAATTATAATATTAAAGTTTAATTCATAAAAATTTGTAATAATTTTTATTTCACGCTCAAAGACAGTCATATAATATATAAAAACACGATTCCTTTAAAATACACCTTTATTCAATCTGTAGTTACGACTTTTCCTTGAAAATATCCACCACAGAATATTCCTATCGACGTTAAGGGAGTGTTTTAAGTAATTTTGTTTTAATAAATAAGACCGAAATAATATTATTCTAAAAATCGCCAACCTTCAATTAAGTGCAACCCTAGATTCGACTCTAGCATGGCCTTTACCGGGTCAAATAAGTTTGTAGGCCTCTACGTGTCTTTTCGTGGCACTTTCATGGCGTCTTATACTCACGCCTATTTGGTGCCATTTGGAACTACCAAAATATTGGACTTTTCGACACGAAGTGTCATTTTTTATTTTTATACTAATTTATCTATCTACTTTCTACATACACTACACGTTGATGCCTCTTGACTAAGCCCCGTGAGCTAGTGCTTGACAAGATGCAGATCACAGACGAGTCATTTAAGTGAAGTTAGTATATGCTGTCGTTGATTACTTATTGTATTTCCACATTCCACTTCATATTCTTGTCAGTTATCACTGTCATGAGGCAGCTGATTTTGAAAAGGTTTTTACTGTAAAGTGTAAACATGACAATCCGATTTAGAACTCTTTCGAAGCTTGTAGTACCTGCAATAACTAATTTTTATTGTGTTTCTCGGGTACAATTAAGTACTGTGTGAGTTTATACAATTCAGTATCCTTATTATAGTATTAATTTCATATGCTTAAATATGTTACCTAATGATAATTATGCAATACCGGCCGGTAGGCCGAAAAAAAAACAGTGATTCACCTAATGACAATGGATAATTTAATTGCACCTGGCACCTTAGCTGTTTATCTTATCTTATTTTTCTATTCTATTTAATTGTTGCCTCCTATTGAGGCGATATTGCAGGAAAATGGCTGCTAACAACCCAGATTATAAAAGTGCTTCAAGCATTCATGAATTTACGGTAAAAAACATAAAAGGCGAAGAGATAAAATTGGACGTCTACAAAGGTCATGTTTGTATTATTGTAAATGTTGCATCCCAGTGTGGTTTAACAGCAAATAATTACAAACAACTCAATGAATTATTTGATCACTATGGTGAAAGTAGAGGTAAATTTTTTGATAACACATTTATATGTACTAAATAATGAGTATTATAAATCCCACTTTCAATATAATGAACTTTGTTTTTTCTGTATATGGACTGCATATAACTATTATTGTGTTAATTTTTTGTTAAATATCAAGTGAACTAGAGGAGCACCCAGTGTTAAGAGCACATGGATGTTCACTATGCCAGAAATATTTCAAGTACAGTGTCAGCCTTTCAGATAACTGTAATCTTTTTCTCTTATACCCATAATACCAACAGTTATAATAATTGTGTAACAATTATTTCTTTTATTATTATTTATTTTTAGGTTTAAGGATTTTAGCATTCCCATGCAATCAGTTTGCTGGACAAGAACCCGGTAATTCTGAAGATATTGTTTGCTTTGCCTCTGAGAGGAAAGTCAAATTTGATTTGTTTGAAAAAATTGATGTCAATGGTGATTCAGCTCATCCATTGTGGAAGTTTTTAAAGGTAAAATTGATTAAAAATTCATCTGAAAATTCCCCCATTCTATATTATTGATTGTTAAGCCTTATATGACCTTGCCTTTACAGTTAAGTGTTGTTTGTTACTTTTTTATTAGGAAACAATGAATTAACATATAATATAAGCCTTAATAACTAAACAATATTTTTTACTGCATTTAGCTTGTACGTACTCAGAATATTGTTCTTGAGATTTAATTTAGAAATTTAATTCACAGCATAAGCAGGGTGGAACACTGGGTTCATTCATTAAGTGGAACTTCACTAAGTTCATCATAGACAAAGATGGTGTACCTGTAGAGAGACATGGACCAAATACAGATCCTGCAGATTTGGTCCAACACCTTGAGAAATATTGGTAAATCTTAACAATGTCAGTAAGGTTTTGGTAAATTGTATGACACAATTATTTAATAGTATTGACATCACTGTTTTAGAACCTCTTGCATTTTAAGTTGTTTTTGAAGTATGTTTTCATTCACTTTTTGTAAGTTATATTGTTTGTTATGAAATATAAATTTATATTAATAGTGTATCTATTTTCTTAACCCCTTTTTAAAGTCAGAATTAGTACAAATCTAATTTCTTATCATGTATTCTTTCTTCATTTTTATCCTTGCTTACTGCTTACAGTAGTTTCATGTAAGCTATTATTGTAATATATTAATACAAAGTATTTGTCAGTGTGTTTAATGATATTAAATGAAATCTTAATGATTGGACACCAAAACAAGTATCATATATATTTCAACTGAAGCGGTAGTTTCTAACATGAATATGTTCCACCAAAACCAGCCATTAGCTTTTTTATATTGTGTTGAATTGCTTTTAATATAATCAACAGTATAAAATGAAAATTAAAAAATGTTTATTTCGTTACACAAAATATAAAGGAAGGTTGGGACCTTCTAGTAAGTAAGACTTCTAGAAATTAGATATGCTTGTAGCAGATCCCGCTCTCTCATAGCAATATAAAAATAACAATAGTTATGATGTACAAAATAAACAACACTAGGTAAAATTGCGTGTGTGTGTCTGTGTGCGTGTGCTTGGGTGTGTGTATGAGTGTGTATATGTTTTTGTGTGTGTTTTCAATATGTAACATACGAAAATATTTAATATTGTTTGAAAATAAGTGCTTCAGTTTCATCATAAGTGATTGGTTGTAACCACCCCGTCAGAGTATTTTTACATTTATAGAATTGAAGGGGATAAATGTTTAGTTGTTTACTGACTTCATTATATAAACGGGCTGCAAGTGCATAATATTGGCGCGTGGCAAATACTGTTTTACAGCGTACTTGGGGAATTACAGCATAGTTTCTTCTACGGTTTAGTAGTATAATGAAAACTGCAGGATACAGATATCACTTTATAATTTAACCACTATTAAACTTTTACAAGTACACCTTGCTTATTACACTTATTTAAATCACACAGCAAACCGTCATAGACCTTAGATCGCAACTATCTTCACCCGCGTCTCGCACCAGAATGAATGTCCCCGCCTGGGCGCAGCCGGGTCCTCGACTAATCCCCACTAAACTCCCACTGAATATGGTGGGGCGTGACGTCAGCTAGGCAGCACATTGCCGGTGTTTCCATGTTGATTTTTAAAACTTCCCACAATTTTAACAAAATCATGACATTCGGCCATCCGGCAACGTGCAGTCTCCCGACGCACGTAAATGTAAACTATTCATATACTTATCATGCTAACATACTCTACACAAAATCAAATATTTAACATTAATTACTGTATCTATAAACATGACTAAAATTTTGATACTAATCATTACCTATCTTATAGCTCTATGTTAACTTAAATGACACAATATAGTTTTTGATAAATTTGAAATGGAGCAAGAGATTAATAATTTAAACTTAACAAATCATGACATTCGGTCATTCAAGTATAAATGATTATACATCCCTATGTTATACAGAATATCCATTATTCTATTAGTTCTGGATACATTTATTTCAGTAGGTACTTATAAGCAGTGAACATAAGTTATGAAACACACTGAATCTAGTTAGAAATTATTGTACATTTTATATTTTGTACTAATGCAACAAAGTACTTATAAATTAATAAGTAATAACTTATAGTATTACAGATACAATATCATTATTATACATTATTAATTTTACAAATGAATATCTAATATTTACATCGAGTATTTATAGGGTAATTTTTCTTCATTATTAATTAAAGTAAGAATCTTTATATAATCAAATGTTAATTATCCTAAATAATTAGATATCAATAAAGATTTGATTTTAATAAGGATATTTAACAACACTAATTTGAAAATATAATTATTATTTTAGAATAAAATACTAAATTAACTAATCCTTATTAGATTCACTAGAACTACTGTCAAGAGTTATGTATCTCCAGAGCTTTTGTATGTATCCATGGCCTTATCCTATCAGCTGCAATTACAGTCTTATAAGGCATTTTTTTTTAAATAAAACCAGGGATATCGGCTATTCGGTAGTACTTCCATTGGTAACTTGTAAACTGTTGGTTGAAGTCTAAAGGTGTAAAATTACAATTAACGTTATTATGACCTATCCTGTTGCAACGCTTGCATTTTATAATTGGTTTTGTGCATTTATAATAAGGATGACTTTTAGACCGGCAATTGTAGCAAACGATTGTATTAGACGGCGAATTATTGTACTGAGGGTTAGAGGTTGTACTATTTTGATTGCTACTCTTTTGATTATTACGCTCATGCGTTAGAGTCTTGGCCTGAATAAACTGTTGTGGTTTCTGGGAACAAAGAAACTTGAGTAGATCCTGAGATTCTTCGCTGTTAAGCACCTGTGCACCATTTCGAATAGACCTATCAGTAATCCCATACACTATGCAATCCACCGCTCTTCTACCTTTAATATCACGTCTATTAAGCAGACAACTTATCAAAAAAAAAAAAGCTTTCTTCATGTCTAGAAGTTCGGCTTAACATTTCTTCCAACAGTCGTCCATAATTATCTTCCTCCAACCATCAAACCATCTTTTTGCAAGTCCGCTGAGTTTTTGTAGTGAAAAATCTATAATTTGCTTTTCATCCCACCCATACGTGAGTGCACATTCATTCACTTTTTGTAGCCAAATTTCAATGAATTGGAATCCCACGGTTGTATGCAATTCTCCCAATTATTAAGACACAATTATCTACTTGTTCAGTACCTAATGCATACACCGCCCACTAGATAAATCAAATAAACATACGTAGTTCATTCAATAGTCCGACAGTCGTATACAATACCTATGCATACACCGTCCTTTAGATAAATCCGGTAAGCATACATATTTCACTTAATAATCCGACGGTCATACGTATACAATACCTATGCATACACCGTCCTCTAGATAAATCCGGTAAACATACATAGTTCAGTCAATAGTCTGACAGTCGTATACAATACCTATGCATACACTGTCCACAACATTAATCAAGTAAATATACATAGTTCACTCAATAATCCGACAGTCGTATACAATACCTATGCATACACTGCCCATAACATAAATCAAGCAAACATACATAGTTCACTCAATAAGCCGACAGTCGTATACAATACCTATGCATACACTGCCCACAACATAAATCAAGTAAACAAACATAGTTCACTCAATATTCCGACAGTCGTATACAATACCTATGCATACACTGTCCACAACATAAATCAAGTAAACAAACATAGTTCACTCAATAATCCGACAGTCGTATACAATACCTATGCATACACCGTCCACTACATAAATCAAGTAAACATACATAGTTCACTCAATAATCCGACAGTCGTATACAATACCTATGCATACACTGCCCATTACATAAATCCAGCAAACATACATAGTTCACTCAATAATCCGACAGTTGTATACAATACCTATGCATACACTGTCCACAACATAAATCCAGTAAACATACATACATAGTTCAACAGATATACAACTGTATGAAATAGACAACTGTATGAAATCTCAATGCGTATACCGTCCGCTAGCTAAATCCAGCGATAATACCTTCCAACTTTAAAATATTGTACCATGATTTTATGTTGGGCTCAAGTGTCTTACTTACATACTTAATAGTTTTCATACATAGCTATTCATTCTTTTAAAATATTATACGTCTCTAAATACGTAATATTATCTAAGTAACAAAGTACAAGTTGCTAAAATTAACAGCAACAAAAGCAGTGCTTTACCCACCACATGTGGCATACCAGAAGGCTCCATTCTAGGTCCTCCTCTCTTTTCTATCAATATAAATAATATTCAAGAATTGAACCTACATGGTCACCTTACCCTCTATGCTGACGATACCTGTCCTTTCTACTTGTCTTTTCCCATTAATACTGCAATAGAACAAGCCCAATCTGACCTCGTCATTCTTCTTGGTTCAAATACAACCTTTTGACAGTAGTTCCCCCGAAATTAAGACTATAACTATCTACGGTACACTTGTCAAGCCGCACTTTCATTACCATATTGACATTTGGGGTTCACCATGTAAATTTAAACTTTCTGCTCTGCAAACACTACCAAATAAACTAATCAAAATAATATACAATTATCCTTACTTAACTCCTACTAAAAATATATATTAAGATAGTAAAATAATGAATTCAAAGCATTCTTAGATATACAACGTCTGCACATTTATTCATAAAACTACTGTTTAAAATAAAACTACAGCTTCGTGAAAAATCCTTGTATTAACGTTACATCAAATCTTTTTTTTAATGGCTGACAAAGCATTTTTTAAAATACTACTTGCATAGACAATAAGCATAATTTTTTTTTTTTTCTTTCTAACATTCCGCCCACCAAGGACTTTCTAGGCCTTAACTGGTAACATACTAATTTTAAATATAGAATAAACCTTACATATAAGTAGTAAATCTATCTACGGTAAGAACAACATACTCCAAAAAAAATAAAAAATATACCATAAAGTAAATCAATCAATTAAGTTTCAGTAGGCAATATACATAATTTAGAAACAGGTCTTTTAAGCACTCCATTTTTACACCTCAAAGTAACAACTCGTGTGACGTTATCTGGACCAGGATGCTTTTTATCAATAATCCCTAACAACCATTTGGATGGAGGAAGATCATCTTCTTTAATTAGTACAACATCCCCGCACTTTGGTTCAGGTGTGACTCTGTTCCACTTGTATCTCTGTACCAGGGTCGTAAGGTATTCTTGAGACCATCGGCGCCAAAACTGTTGTACAAGTCGCTGTGTAAATTGCCATCTCCGCAAATTGCTTACATTACAATTTTCATAATTATAATCAGGAGCCATCACTACAGGTTCACCTATTAAAAAGTGACCAGGGGTTAGAGGTATTGTTTCATTATCCGATGTGACTTGACAGAGAGGCCTCGAGTTGAGGCAAGCTTCAATTTGTGTGAGCACTGTTGAAAGCTCTTCATAGGTAAGGGTGGTACCATTGAGAATGCGTCGCAAATGATATTTTGTCGATTTTACCCCTGCCTCCCAGAGACCACCAAAATTAGGACTGTGCGGAGGGATAAATGACCATTTGGTGCCTTTATTCGCCAGCAACCCAGCCACTTCACCTAAAACATTATCTTTAAATAGCTTTTGCAGCTCCTTCGCAGCACCAACAAAATTGGTGCCGTTGTCACTAAAGATTTCTGAACAGTGGCCTCTGCGTGCAACAAAACGCTTGAATGCTGATAGAAATCCTTCTGTAGTCAAGTCACTCACAGCTTCTAAATGTATGGCACGTGTGGACATACAAACAAATAGGCATATGTAGCCTTTATACGATCGACATCCTCTTCCCTTTGATAGCCTAATAGATATAGGACCAGCATAATCAACTCCGCAGTGAGAAAATGGACGGCTCATCGTGACTCTAGCTCGAGGTAAGTTTCCCATAAAAGGTTGATTAGCAGTTGTTCTAAATCTGCTGCATTTTCCACATTTTCTTATAACTTGTTTAACCATACTTTTAACATTGAGAATCCAGTATGTGGATCGTATGAAATTTAACGTCAACTGATATCCACCGTGAAGAGTTTCTTTATGAGCATTGACTACAATCAACGTTGAAATATGATGATGAGCAGGTAAGATAATTGGATGTTTCTTTTCATATTCTTCATCACTATTTTGAATTCTTCCTCGAACCCTCATCAGATTATCTTCATCTATAAAAGGACATAAAGACCGCAATCGACTTCTTCTGGAAATAACTTTTGATGTTTTCAGAGACTCGAATTCATCCACAAATGTAGACTGCTGACAAAACCGTAAGCAACACTTCAAAGAATTATTTAATTCATCTACTGTTAAATATGTCGGCAAACCTTTTATTTTATCTTTCTTTTTCAGGATAAACCTTTTACACCAGGCAACAACTCGTACCAGCTTCTGTAAGGAGGAGTACTTCGTCCAAACAGGTAAGTGTTCTTTATTTTCTTCTTTGTTCTTTATACTTACATGTACCTTTATTATTTTTGATTCCAGGTCTGTCTCCGGAACAACAGGACGCGATACTGGAAGAATACTATCACGTAGCCAACTTGGACCATGAACCCACAAATCATCTTTAAGGAAATCACTCGGATTCAATCCACGAGACGCACAATCAGCTGGATTTTGAATTGATTCAACATGTCCCCATTGATCATTATCCAAAACTGAAAGAATCTTTGTCACTCGATTGGCGACGAAGGTCTTCCAGCGACTTGGTTCACCTTTTAACCAAGCCAGGACTATTGTTGAATCTGTCCATGCTCGTAATTGCGATCGGTGATAGCCTATCTCAGTAGCAATTTCTGATAAAAGATTTGCAAGTAGCTCTGCGCCAGATAATTCCAGTTTCGGAATAGAAATTTGTTTTAAAGGAGCCACCTTTGTCCTTGCTGCTAATAAAGTAACGTGTACTACTCCTTCTTCATCTATGACTCTACTATAAACTACAGCCGCATACGCAGCATTTGAAGCGTCACAGAAACCATGCAAAGTAATATTTTTTACATCTTTATTTATATGTGTCCAACGAGGCAAACTTATTTTATTTAAATTAGAAAGATCCTCTCTAAAGGTAAGCCACTCTGTCAGTAGACCACCGTTTATCTCTTCATCCCAACTAAATCCAGCAAGCCACAATTTTTGAATAAAAAGTTTGGCTTTTACTATTACCGGAGCAGTCCAACCTAACGGATCAAACAGACGAGCGATATCTGCCAACATCTTTCTCTTCGTTACAGGTAATTTTGTTTCCGATAAATTAACATTATATTGAAAAGAATCTGAATCTACATTCCAACATAAGCCTAGGGTCTTGACAATTCCATCTATCTTGGAATCTATTTCTTTTATTTCTCTCTTTTCTTCTGCTATTTTTCTCAATTTGTTACTATTACTCGTCCACTTTTGTAATCTAAAACCTCCTTTAGCCATTAATGTATTCATCTTCTCGTAAATTTCTACTGCTTCATTTTCATCTTCACATCCAGATAATAGATCATCCATATAAAAATCTTTTAAAATTCTTTCTGCTACTGTTTTATATTCATTATTATTACCTTCATCCTTACCTAATTTTTGAAGGCTTTTAACAGCCAAATATGGAGACGATGAAATACCAAATGTTACTCTTGTCATAACAAATTCCTTAACTACTTCATCTCCTTTTAATCTCCATAGTAACCTTTGATATTTCAACGCATCCTCTCCGCCCACCATGACCTGTCGGTACATCTGAACGATATCCGCTACAAAACATACAGGATAATTTCGCCATCTAAGTAATAAATGACGAAGTTCTGGCTGCAACCTTGGTCCGATTAATAGATCTTCGTTAAGTGAGACATCATTCTTGCCTTTGCAAGACGCATCAAAAACTACGCGAACCTTAGTTGTAGTCTTATCTTCTCGTACCACGGCATGGTGTGGTAAGTATACACAATTTATTTGTGTTAACTTCTCCGGATCCTTAATTTCTTCCAAATGCCCTTGATCTATATAATCCATCATGGCTTTATGATACTGCTCCTTCAATGTTGTACTCTTACTAAGTCTCTTCTCTAACATCTTCAATCTTCGCAGTGCCACTTCTTTAAATTGTCCATATTGACACTGGGGATCTTCATCACGAAACGGTAATCTTACTATATATCTTCCAGATTTATCTCTCTTCGTTGTTGACTCATAAAATTCTTCACAATATTCTTCTTCCTTCGTTAGCATTCTTACCGGTTGATCGTGTTCTACTTCCCAAAATTGTCGAATTACATTACTGAGATGTTCATCTTGGATATGTAAACTAATTATCTTCGAAGGATTTTCCTTTAATTCACTTCGCCCTGATAACATCCAACCTAACTCCGTATTCTGAGCGAGTAAGTCGCCCGAGGAATTTTTAAAAATTCCATTCTTAATAATTTGCGCATATATTTCAGCGCCCAACAACACATCAATCTTACTCGATGAACCACAACCTGGATCGGCGAGTTCGAGTCCTAACAATTCTGGCCATTGTTTAATATTCACATTAGCATATGGCAAATTTGATGACAAGTGATTCAATACATAAGCCTCTATATCACATTTAAATGAACCAACAGTGGACTGTAAACTAAAATTAACTGCATATTTAATGTGTGTAGATTTTCTTCCATCCAAACCAGTAACTGAGCCCTGTACCACCTTCTTACGAAGACCCAACAATTGAACACAATGTTCAGAAACAAAGGAAGCCTGAGAACCCTGGTCCAGCAACGCTCTTACATAAATACAATTATTTTGTTCATTAATAATCTTTACTACAGCTGTAGCCAAAATAACTTGACCAGGAAAATTACAAAAGTTGGAAACCACAGTACCTACATTATAAGTAGATGGTCCATCATTGCTTTGTTGACCCTGAGTTCCCGTTGAATTATTTTTTAAATCTCCGACAACTACAGAACCCGATTCTCCTGTAGGGTGCAATAAAGTATGATGTCGTCGTTTACATATATTACATCTTATATTTTTCTTACATTTAAAGACAGGATGATTATAACCAAAACAGTTAAAACATAGTTTTTGTTTTTTAACAAACTCATATCTCTGCTCATAAGGAGCATTACAAAATTTTTTACAAAAATTAATTGTATGACTTTCACCACAAAAAATACACAATATATGAACATTAAACACTTTAACCTTTTCTTTAATTTTAACATTATTAACCGGTTCCATTAAATACTCTAAAGCTCTAAATCTGGATTCTAAAAAGTCTTTAAATTCTGTTAATGTAGGAAATTTATCTGTATAATCACTTATTCTCTGCTCCCATTGTCTTCTTGTTTCGAGATCTAATTTTTTACAAATAATAAAAAGGACTAAAGTGTCCCAATTAGACACATCTATTCCTATATTATTTAATGCATTTAAACATTCAGATGTTGTATCTAGAATACATTTAATGCCACTGGAACTTTCTACAGAAACTGCCTTCTGTGCTGTTAATCTAGACAATATACAATTGGCTATATGTCTTTTGTTGTTGTACCGCTTCTTCAATTGTTCCCAACAAGACTCATAATTAGTGTCGGTAATAGCAATATTCCTCAAAAGTTGCTCTGGCTCGCCACTTAAGTGTGTTTTTAAATAATGCAATTTTTGTACATTAGCCAAGGTTAAGTTCTTATGTATTAGAGATTCAAACAAATCGTGAAAGCTCTGCCACTCTGTATAATTGCCAGAAAACATGGGCAATACAATTTTAGGCAACTTTACTTCAGAACTAATTGCATTTTGACCACTACCAATATTGGTGTCTTGATTAAATGACTCCAATTGGTCTTTTAACATAACCTTATATTCCAAATATATAGTTTCTACAGATTCATATAAATTATTCTTGAAATAGCTTCCTTCTAACTTTGCATCCATTGTAATTAGTTCATAGTGGTTCTTCTCAAACTGTAGCCACTGCTTTTCCAACAATTCTAGCCTAGTGTCTACATATGATTTTGTTATACGGGCCTTAGGTGATTTCTTGTAATTAGCAAAAGCATTAGCCAACTTCAAATTGAGCTCATTTTGAATTTTGAATAAACCTTCCATTGTTAGGTACTTTAATTTAAAAGTCCAAAGTTCAAACTAATAACATAACCTTTTAGGTTACAAATTTTAGCACACTTGTTTCTGTTTCTATTTATATTATATACACATAACCACCAATGTCTATATTAAGCAGCACTAAATTGTTAAAGTTCATAAAACAACTCAAAAAGTCCTAAACTACTTATTTTGGCTTACAGTTTATTTACTTACTACAGTACTTATTACACTTGTCACTTTTATTATTCACTTTTTACTTCACTGCACTACTGATTGTCCATTTAGATCCGGCTCGAAGACCAAAAACTTGTTTAAAATAAAACTACAGCTTCGTGAAAAATCCTTGTATTAACGTTACATCAAATCTTTTTTTTAATGGCTGACAAAGCATTTTTTAAAATACTACTTGCATAGACAATAAGCATAATTTTTTTTTTTTTCTTTCTAACAACTACACATAATAAACACCATTCAAATATTTCATTTTTAAAGCTTAAAGAAACCACTCACCGTAGACTGCGACGGGCTAGCTATCTTGTTTTACCAAAAGACGGGGCACAATAGGCAAGGCGAAAGATTTTGAAATCCTCTTCCGTAATGCAGATAACCATCTATTGTTTACAACAAAACCTTTATTTCGGTAATTAACTTAAGATTTTGCAAGTTTAAAGCCATTTTTATAATCATTTTTAAATATGGCGCGAAAAAGGCTCTCCGTGTCATGGCGTCGTGTGTGACGTCATACTTACGTAAACATCACTTTGTTTACACGCAGCTAGACAGCTTTTTGTGTTAAAAATGAATTCTAAAGTTTATAAGTGGTGTGCAGTGCCTCAGTGCAAAAACACATCAATAGCGACACCCAACAAGGTGTTTGTACATGTCCCATACAAGAAAATAATAAGAAATAAATGGTTAATGCTTGCACGGCGAAACCCGAACGATGTAAAGACAAATTCGCCACTTTATTTCTGTGAAGATCACTTTGATGTGAGTATGTTATCATGTATTGATAGATTTTTAACTTATGTTATGTTTGTTTGACATGAAATTGTTAACTTTGCATTTTTCAGTTGCCAAATGACATGGAAAATTTTATGGAATACCATGTGATGAGGTCGGTATCGCAAGTACGTATGGTACCAGGATGTATGCCCACAAAATTTACTTGCCAACCAGGCAGGAAAACCCACACATCTAACACAACGGAGCGACCCTATATAGCTAAAAAGCGAAGGATGATGATTGTCAAAGAGATTCTTGGAGAGGGTGAAAAGCAATTTGAAGAAAGTACTGTAGTTGAAGAGCCATCAAATTCAAAAGAAATTGCATCTTGTAGTTCAGGTATAGTTTACTAACTTATTTATTAAAATGTTAATTCAGTATTATGACATATATTGTAATTATTATAGTATATATTGTAATTTTCTTTTTGAGTTCATAATTATAACATTGCACTTTAATAATAAAACATTTATTTTACAGTTCAGAAGATTGTTGAAGAAGTTCCCCAATTACCGCCAAGAATGTTGCATAAAGCAATTCAAGTACACATATGTAAAACATTTAGAAGTAAAGGTAACCAAACAAAAGTTAATTCTGTAAATCAGATGACATCACCATTGAAGCCGTATGTACATTCTGTCTCTACATCACCATTTAAAATCAAGCATGATGTTAATAGTAACCCATCAAGACCAAGTATAAATGTTGTGAGTAAAATAGTCAAACAAATAGAACAACCAGACAGTGATACTTCTTACACTCCCTCTGATGAGCCGTCATCATCCATAAAATCTCTTCAAATGGAGTTTACGTCTGACTGTAGCGAGATGTTAGAGGATGACAAAAGGACAGAAGATTTAAAAGCTATTGAGTGCACTTTGAGGAAAATTAAAAAGAGCCCCCGTTCTTATATTGGCATTCCTTTAAATTGTTATTATTTAGTTAACTTGATTCAAGAACAGACAGGTATACCGATTAACCATATTTTACTCTGTCTAAAGAAAATAAGGTTAAACAATTCATTCCGTGAACTTGCTGATGACTTTGGCATTAATAGATCTTATCCAAGCAAAATTTTCTTTAAAAATATACCTCTTATAGCAAGTGTAATGCGTCCTTTTATTGTATCACTCGATAAGGAGTTGATAAAAAAGATGTTACCTATGGCTTTTAGGCATAAATATCATAAGGTGAGTTGTATAATAGATTGTTTAGAAATCGAAGTACAAAGGCCTTTGAAGGCCATAAATCAAGCTCTTTCTTGGTGTGATTACAAGAAAGCCAACACAATTAAGTACCTCATATCTTGTACCCCTAATGGTTTAATAAATTATATTTCATGTGGTTATGGAGGTCGAATAACAGACACATGCATTGTGGAAACTTCAGATTTCTCAAAATGTTTACAACCTAATATGTGCGTAATGGCAGATAGAGGATTTAAACATGTGGAAGTATATTTACGTAAAATGGGTGTGCTATTAGTACGGCCTCCAAGTGTTGTATCTGGAGCCAAATTAACAAAAGCTGAAGCCAAAGAAACTAAACAAATAGCTAGCTTACGTATTCATGTTGAGCGGGTAATACGTCGATTACGTGAATTCAACATGTTAAAACAACATGCATGTCTTAACTTAAGTTTGGTTAAAGTTTTGGATGATGTGATAACTATAGCCTGTGGTTTAATTAATATACAAGATTCTCTAATTAAATAAAACAAAGATTAAATTTCTGCATTTTTATTTCCTATTCTACACTTTTATATAACAATGGATATACATGGGATTTCCAAAATTTTATAATATTTTCAAGTAAACTTGACAAATATTCATCATCTATGTTTATGCATATAATTTCTACATTTTTATTAATTGAAAAATTGGGATCTGCAACACAAAAGTAACATTTTTTTAGTCCACTTAGGTACATTTGCATTTGTATTTGGGCAAAGCATTTCTTGCTGGGTTTTCCATTTTTTATATAGTTTAAATATGTTTTATTGCTTATAGGGCATTTTATCTCCACAATGCTATCTTGACATAACCCATCAGGAGAACCTGCTAGCATTGGGTATTTTTGAGAAATGAAGAGACCACAATCCTTGATATTTTTCCCTAGTTTCTTGCTAATCATTTCCCTTACCTCATTTTCTAAAAATCTACCCCGTTTCATGGCTGGTGTATCTGGTATCTTACCCCCCATGATAATAGAAATCAGAGTCCCATCATTGGTCTGGCACCGACTCACTTCATAAGCTTTAGAAGCTGTTACTCTGCCATACCTGAGTTCTAACCAAAGGTTATTTTTGAACTGGTCCCTGGTTTCAGCTTCAATTTTATTGATAAGGTCATCTGTCAAATTAACTTTACTTAAAAATAAGTCACAACATTCTGTTTTATATTTAAGGACCAGTTGGTGCATTGAGACACTAAATAATTCATCACCATTATACTCATGTTGGTACTTTAGTAGCTCGCAGTTACCAAGATTTCTCTTTTTTCCTTCCTCTAAAAATTTTTCAAGAACTGTGAAGTTAGAAGGCAACATAGGGCTACCTTTAGATAAATCTTTGGCAGATATAAATTTCAAGGTAGTGCCAACTCTTGATAGCTTTGATTTCTGCCAGTAGCATTGGACTTCTGTGCATGAAGGCTCTTCACTTCGTCTATGGACCCACATAAGTAATGCTATAGCATGTTTGCACCCACCCTGGGCAGCAACACAATCATGACATTGAATTGATGTTACTTTTTCTTCATCTTCATCAACTATCAATGTAACAGCATATAATTTTGCATGGACTTTATGCTCGGGGCAAATCCTGCATTTGACTATGCAAATTTTTCCTTCCCGTTTTAGTTGCACATAAGTAATTGCATCATCTCCATATGAAGGTCTTGAAGACCTGAAATAATAGAAATTAATTAGAACAAATACATACATACTGTCAAATCAAACATGTTTATTTTTTATTGTAGACTTGACTTGACTTGTAGACTAGAATGTTAGTTAATAACTGGTTTAGCAAACATACCTATACTCTAAGCGAGCCAACCTCAAAAACAAAGACAAGTTTATTGTAAAAATAACCTATAAAAGTAAAACGAAATAAACTTCTACGAGTTTAAAACGAGTCTCATTGCTACTTAGTCATATTTGTATCTAGTGTTAAAGATAAATACAAATAAAATATACTTACAAAGAGGTTTTCACGTTTCTAAATTCGGAAGAGCAAAATTCTTTATTTGTTGCAAGGAACTCGCCCAACATCAATAAATCGATCCTGGGCAAATTTGCACTGTTTGCCTTAACAAAGCCTGGTTCCATTGTTATAGATAGATTCGTGTTGTAAAGTCGAGAAATCACAAAAACAAATATATATCAATCGTAACGCGCAATCAGTATGTAAAGTAATCAAAACACAGTGAAGTTTACATAAGTATGACGTCATGCGCTGTGATTGGTGTTTCAGTCAAAATGGCCGATTGCAGTATTTTACTCTTTTATTTTATTGAAAATCTTATTAATCTCAATTTTTTAAATAAAACTAAATCAGTTTTTTAAGTCCTTTGAATGTGTATTTTCGTCTAAAGTCATTAAATCTTTGATAATGTCATACTGTCGACACGCCTATTCTATAATAAGCTACCTAAATCTCTAAAAATGTAAGTTCGCTGTCTGCTTTTAAAAAGAACATACTTGTTATTTTTGAACGCATTCCGTGAGCGGGTAAGCAACAAAAATTATATCATTAATTTTAATCATTTCTCTTGTAAGCGACAATAAAAAATGGCGGCGACTCCGATGCACACCTCCAAACCAAAAATCTCTAAATCTAGGTTTAGACCTGTCAAGCATGCGTAACCTATTCTGCATATTTCTAAATTGACAGATCTAAATCCAAAAAAATATTTGAAAGGTCCAAAATATTTTAGCTATTCAATTTAGTCTAAATGCCCTTCTAATTGCACTTTTATCACCAAAACAATACGAATTTAAATTATTTTAGACATCATCAAGACCTTCATTTATGTGCGGGCCAAATTCCAATAGCACAATTATCGGTTTATTAGTAATTAATCCTTTTCCAGTCTAAACCTTATATCATAAAATAAATAACAAGTGTAGCAAAAGTTTTGTTGAAAGTAAAATAAGGTTACGTCTAATTAAAAGGATTTGGTTTAAAATGAAGATTAACCCTTTAATATTACCAAGTGTAATTTCGTTGAATAAATAATTCAAAATAAGTTGTTAAAGAAACGGTGAAAAATTCTAAAACTACGAAAAAAGTGCTGCGAGAAGGTTTAGTATTTCAAAATCGGCCAGTTGAACAAAGTTGTTATAAAAAAAGGCTCTTTGCTAAAGCATTAATAGTGTAATATTTTTTTAAATAATGAATAATATTATAGTCGTCTATCAATCACATAGAATACACTAAGAATTTTCTTCAAATATGTTTGTCCACTTAAAGTTTTGCTCAAGGGAGTTATCAAACTGCTGTAACTACTGTAAGGCAAGATAATTTTCTGGCATTGTGTCAAATATTAGTTAGCCTTTGTTTTAATATGGTACCTACATTAATTCTTAATCTTTTCAGCCAAAATGCCATTACATTTCCCACAACAGGATTTAACATGATAGGTCAGATTGATTTTGTATGCAAGTTGATATGTTTATCTAGATTATAGGCCATTGATAAATACACATAATTACTTGTATAATATTCCAGGCGATATTTGGTATCCCTTGCCGCCTTAGCATAGGACATGGGAAGTGATGCTCAACACTACCATGGAAATCATATAATCATGCCAAAGCAAGAAATGCAATATAAATCAATGACTATTGCTCATTTAAAGAATAAATTTTATTATTTGCATCGCTATAAATGTCTAAAACCTGAAAAGGCTGCCAAAATTATAGCTACTTGTTGTAGTACATTATACAACATGTTCTTTACTGTGACATTGATATTGAATAATCATAATAATCATGATATTGAACATTTTGAAAAATATATCTAATGATACCTCTATAATTATAAATTATAATTTATGTGTTTTGCTCTTTTAGCTGATGTGGAAGATTGAATGATATATTTTGAAGATACCAAAATTTCTGTATTTCACAACACTACCTATGATATTTTAATAGAAACTTGAAGTATTAGAAAACAAATAAAAGACTATTTTAATTTATATTATATGTTATTACTTCTTATTCAATCAAAAATAGAACTGATGCATTTATGATGAGGAATAAAACGGTAAAAACTGACTTACAAGTATCTTTTTGTTCTTGATAAAATTACAAGTTTATAACTTACATTAAAAATCAATGAAATATAAGTTTATAATCACAGATATAAAGATGTTTTCATAACATTTTGAAGAAAAACAGTAGTATATGATAAAGTATTTTTTTTTTTAAGTAAACCGTATATACAGCTAGTCTTGATCTATCCGCTAGTGAAAGTATACTCATTGTTTGATTGCCTTGTGGCAGAATATGGTTCGTGCGCTTATATTGTTAAGACCTTTTTGTTGTACCCATATTCGCAAACAAATAGATTATCAATAACTATAATAGATAATAGAGATAGATTTATCAATAATTCACTAATAAAATAAAATAGGAATGAACACAACTTATGTAAAAACATAAAAAATATTCCCCTTTTTTTATCATTTATCAAAATAAACTTTCACATTTAATCAGGTTAAAAGCATTACATTACATTACAGAATTATAGGTTCTACTTATATTGGGTAACCTTATATCCACTAGTAACTTGTTATTGTTTATATATATTTTTTTGAATCCATTCCGTTGACGTTTTAACTGTCATCGACCTGCTAAGGTTAAAATAAATTCTCTAAAATTAGGTTTAGTATGACACAACGGCATTCTTATTATCTTTCGAATTTAATTTAGATATCAATTACGTCAAGATCAAGTTGAATAATGAAAAAAAAATTCAATCATCATGTTTATTGATTCAATCACATAAATAAATATTAGAATCGAAAATTTGTGATTTCCATTTTGAACAATTTGATTTATTAAGTTAAATTAATTCATTTGAAAGTTGCGAAATTTATTCTTAATCAACTATTATTTTATTTAACAATTGTTATGATTAAATTCCCAGAGTATCATATAATATTCATACTAATTAGTAGTTTTGAATTTTGGTGCCAATACTCCTACAGTACATTTATATATACTATTACAAGATTGAAGTCAATGATCGACTCCTATAAAAACGCTTTCTATTAATAATTTAACGCATAAAATGTATTTTTTTTATATTATTTAACAAAATAATTGCAATTTGCCTATTTTGCTAATTTACTTAAGAATATTTTTAACGCAATTCTTCTAATTGAAGAATTCTATACATATTAACTCAAAAAAAATTATGTTAAGGAAGCCGGAAATACATTTCTGACTACAAAAACTACGATAAAATTGCTTTGTTTAGCCCGCACCTATAACTGCCTCAAAAGAATAAGTTTGAACCGTCCAATTTTTGAGACAGACGATACACCCAGAATAGCATTTACACCAAATTTAGCATTTAATTTTGTTTAAAATGCTTGTCATAAGAGGTTGCATATGATAAATGAGTTAAAAATTGTTATCTTCAAATACACAATTTGTTAATTCATATCTATAAAAAAACAATAATGATATAACATTATCTAACAAAATATAGCTCTTGTGTTAGTCTGTGCTCTTTAAATTTAGTTTATTGTAACAATAGAATACGGTTTTCGTCATCTCTAAAGTAATTTCATAGAATTCTAGTCTAGGATTAGTTCAGAGAGTTGTACATCAGAACTGCCACCATCTGTCTTTTGTCTTAAACCTTAAACCTATGTTATATAAATTTTAATATACACATTAAAATTTATCATTTATTTAAAAGCTTTCGTACTGTCGTACTTATAGTATAATAATGAAATATAATTGAGTGATGTGGGCAGTGTAAAGGCATTGCAATTGCTATCGGGGAGTCGCCCCGATCGAACACTTACAACTCCTGACAAAAGTAGGTACATACTATGTGCAAAACACTTGACTGCTGAAGAGTAGCCCCAGCCAAGTACAAACGCAATGCACACACATTAATTTTAAAATAATGTGGGTTACCACCATGAGGTATTCGCATGTGACGCCCAGACCCACACTGCCGGAGAGTAGCCCCGACCGAGTATGCATCATGGACGCAAATACGAACATAAAATATTGGAAAGTAGTCTCAATCTAATCGACTAGCCACTCTAAGAGTTTGTAGGCATATGGCGCGAAAGACAGTACTAGTGTGTGTACTAGTGTGTAGTGTAATCAATTTCAATACATGTACATAATAATATGCGTGTGAGGTTACAAATTATATATAAATATTATACAGACATGTAAAATGTTTGTCCCGATTGGGCTGCAATAAAACAGGTTCCCGTTATACCCTCGACCCACTCTCTTTGATCCCAAAGCTTAGTAGTATCAGTAGTATCACATTCCCACAGTATGCGAGCACTATCAGGGAGTGCCCTGATCAACTGCCGTCAACCAACCAATGTGTGTGGAAGGAAAACGGTAAACCAATAATATAAAATAACTGTTATAGAATCAAAACAATATAAAAATGCCTTAACAAATTTGTGGGCGCGAAGAAAAAAAAGAAGAAAACTCTCACCTCTTCCCTTTTTTGGTCTATCCCGCTTCTGATATATAATGAAAACTGCAGGATACAGATATCACTTTATAATTTAACCACTATTAAACTTTTACAAGTACACCTTGCTTATTACACTTATTTAAATCACACAGCAAACCGTCATAGACCTTAGATCGCAACTATCTTCACCCGCGTCTCGCACCAGAATGAATGTCCCCGCCTGGGCGCAGCCGGGTCCTCGACTAATCCCCACTAAACTCCCACTGAATATGGTGGGGCGTGACGTCAGCTAGGCAGCACATTGCCGGTGTTTCCATGTTGATTTTTAAAACTTCCCACAATTTTAACAAAATCATGACAGTAGAATGGGGTCAAAGAATATGGATTTATGAAGTCTTAATATGGAAATATAAATTAAGAGTTCAACTTGTATTGGAAGATCTGCTGAGCTGCTAAATTTATCTAATCTCATGAAGCAGATTTACAATTCAAAATGTTTGTTTTTATGTTCAAGAACATGTCGGACCCAATTGAACTGATGGGACTTCGTGTCGTCGTCATTTATAAATAATATAATTTACAGCCATATATCTGTAAAAAACTGGATATACCGGTTTTTAAATGAATATGTATAGCATCATCGAATAGTAATTTAAACACCGAAAAAAGAGCAAATATTATTGCGACCAAAGAGTATTATTACTATTAGAATTAGGGTTTTTTATTGGATTTTGTAATACTTTGGTATTTTATAATAATTGTTTTGCAATAGACTTATTACAAAAAAAACTTTTAAGAGGAAGAGCAGCCCTCTCTTCATACAAATATCACATAAAACGTGAATCATTATTTAGAAAAAAAACATCTCGTTAGGTATTCCGTAAATAAAATTCGTCTCGTGTTAGGTGTATAGAAAGTTGAAACGGTAAGCAGTAAGCACTAGCCCCTTAGTAGGTAGGTATTAGCCGGCTATGACGCTTACTGGCTTTATATGTTTCTCTTTCTAACTCCTATTAAGAAAAGTGATAGCAATTGTCATTTCCGGAAGCTTAATATCACAATGCCTTTTGGACCAATCAGAGTGGAGAACCCTTTTTTTTCAAATTATTCAAGCGTCGTTGTCGTTGACGACTGACGCAAGTCGTGGCGTGCTTGTTATTTATTTTGAATAATATTAAGCGAATTGTAATACATATTTAATTGTATGCGCCACTCGCTCTAAAGTGTGTTGTTACGTCGAGGATAATTAAATTAATAAAGAACATTCATAATTTTTGCTGATTAGTGGCAATATGTGTCTAAATTAAGTGACAATTTCGTTGCGTGTGGTGGCGTGATAATTTTAGGGAATCAAACAAATAAGCTAGGCATCATTATAATATTTTAAAATGTCAACAAGAAGTGGACGTGTGCGGGCTAGTATAGCAGATACTAGCCCTTCTCGCAGACGTAAAGTTGCATCGCCTTCGCGTTCTCCCGCCAGAAACCGTAAAGAGTCGACAGAGCGTATAACTCGCCAATCGCCTGCTAGAAAGTCTCCTGGCCGCAAACCCGGTTCGAAATATCCGGCTCGTAAGTCTCCTTCAAGAACTGTAAAAGAAAAAGAAGAATCTGTTCCCAAATCTCCCGCAAAGCGCGCGCCAATAAATACGAATGTTACAAGTGAAGTCAAGTTGGAAAACTTCTCTGCTAAATTCGAAGTACTTCGCAGTACTCGTTCCAAACGTATAGAGTATACAGTCAAAGATATTCCGATAAAGTCTTCAATAGAAGATGATGTAAATGGCGTTGATAGCACAGACTCTAGTGAATATAGTTTAAGAAACAGGCGGTCAGTTGATATACTACCTAGGCGATCCAGTCGGTTACGAGACTTTGTGGAAAATGTACCAGACATAAGAAGGAGCATCAGTAAATCCTTAAGCAAATCAGTTAGCAAGTCAATAAGCAAAACTATAGATTCATATTCTGATGATGATGAATTGCCATTCCGAGGAAAATCAACATCTGTTGTAAGAAAGTTATCAACACCTATTCCGAGCACAGTGTCATTAGCCCAAGTTAATAACAAATTTGAGTTTGGTGGGATATTTGGTGCTGTAGCTTTGACATTAATTATACCACTTATTGCTTTTGGAGTTTTAAGTTTATGTACAAAGGCATGTTCTCACAACTTGATCTTGGATTTAACTGAATATAAAAACACAACATGGTTTACCATACCTTCTCTTGTGATTCTTCTTGTCCAATATGTCCTACAAGCTGGAATTCTTATGTTACCACTACTGGGACGCAAGCAAGTAGACAGTGTAGGTAAACAGTATTGTTTCAATGCTCTTTTCTCAAGTATTGTTACCCTAAACATACTGTTTGCTCTAAATTTCTATAAAATATTTAATAGTAACACTATCCTGGAGTCACACTTGCAGCTTGCAGTTACATCTTATTCAATGGCTATTGTTTTGTCTATCTTTTTGTATTTGAAAAGTAGGAAGATGAATGAGACTGATTTGAATCCATATGGAAACTCCAAATATGCCTTCTACAATTTTTTTATTGGTAGAGAAGTCCACCCGCAGATAAAGAAATTTAATATCAAGTTGTGGACCTATAGAGTGTGCAATATTACTACCGTGAGTATACTTTTCCTCATATCTTTTAACCAAAAATTATATCATAATTAAGTTATATACATTTAATTATGATATAATTTTTACATGTCATAATTAATAATAAATTAATATACTAATATTTGTTTCAGCTAACTCTTCTTGTCCTTATATTCAAACAATGTTTTTATGTTGACATCAAAGACCTAGTAAAAATGAATTTAACTAACTATCAAGAGATACTTAACAAAGTGCAATACAAGCCAACACTTGCCGTATTTACATTGATGCAAATAATATACACTCTATACTATGTTATCTGTGAATACAAGGTTATATCTACATTTTATTGGCAATATGAGGGTCTTGGCTATATGCAGTTAACTGCAACGGCATTATACCCATTTTATTTTACAAGTATATCAAAATATGTGGCAGACTCTGGAGTAACATTACGTGCGAATACTTTGAGTGCAGCAAGTGCATTATTCTCATTTGGATTTATCCTAATGTTTGTGAGTAACAACATAAAATACAGGTTCAGGAAAAATCCTCTGGAACCCGAGTTTGTCTGTAAGTATATATTATGATGTTCGCATGATATACAGACACAATCTGTATGTATAGCAAAATGTCTGGTTACTGTAGTAAATTAATAAGTTTCTCATACATTTAGAAATTATTTTTAATCCCTAATTACAATTAGTAGTTAGAAAGTTAAAAAAAATTATATTAATTTATTATTGGTCAAATACAAATTTATAAATGAATGTCATGACAAGACTTTGATTTTAAATATTCCCTTTCAGATCTCGAGTCAATGCCAACGTTTCACGGCAAGAAGTTACTTCTTTCCAAGTTGTGGGGTTTCGTTCGTCACCCGAATTATTTGGGCGACATTATAGTTCATATAGCTTTAGCATTACCGGGATTATTATCATCTCGGCCCATAGCTGCCCTTCCGGCTTTGCTTCCAATCGTAGTTCTAATACACCGGGCTTGGCGAGACCATTGCAGATGCAGGCGGCGTTACGGAGCCGCCTGGCAAAGATATTGCAAACGAGTACCCTCACTTCTGGTGCCGAAAATACTCTAGTATTCAAATTTATAGATCTGCTTAGGATATAAATGCGGGGCCAAATCTCAAATGCTCACTGGATATACTTAAAATTAATGTATACACAACACAATCTATATATTTAATTTAAGTTAAATATAGAAAATTATTTTACAAATCATAGAGTTTATCTTAGCTATAGATTTTTATTCTATGACGTAAATACATAGGTATGAATATTTGCCATTTTAGTACCACCGGTATTTAGATCAGGGATTATTTTAGTTTATTACGTACGATTTAGTATTAAGACATCTGATTAGAATATATGTAGTTTATAATATAGATATAATAATGGAATAAATTTTGTATCAAGTTGATATTATTTTTATCGTCAAAACAGGCACGCGAGAAGCCATCAATATGAAATTAATTATAATTAACCGCGTCGTTTTCCGTTATAATATTGTATGATGATCTACCCATTACATAATTCAATGTCGTTCATTATATTGAATGGTATTTAACAGTCTTTAAAATTAACGATTATAAATAATGTGTTATGTAAGTTAACAATTATAGAAACTGCAGATCATCTTTAGTTTAGATGAACGACTGTTAGCATAGTTGAGATGTATGGCTTGAAATAAGTCATACTGTAGTTCTTGTACTTTAATTTTTTTATCAAAGAGTGATGCCAATTTGTAAGGTTTGCTCAAATGTCGACATAAGTATTTTTCTAGGGAATCTGTTAGTTAAAATTGTGCTCTGTTAGCGCTTTAAAAGCATGAACGAATGATCTTTATTATATATTAACAAAGAGTTCGTATGGTTATATTTACAATAATGTTAATGTTGGCAGATATTGTGCTATGTGAACAACGCTAATGATTATTGTAATATTGTGCAACAATAGATACCAAAGTCACACAAGTACAATATACGAAAGAGTGTCCTTTAAGCGTGAACCATTTATTGACTCAATAATTTTTGTAACAGTGTGTAATCTAATAAAATTTTTGCTCAATGTGATTTTTATTTTATGGGATTCCTCAAAAAAGACCAGTTTACTGCTTTATTTATTTTTCTATAAAATACACATACAATTTGTAAATAAACAATTCAGTATCTTCAAGTACTTAATTGCAGTTCAATCCTAGATTACATTCAAGTCACCACACAGACATACTGGAATATATTTAGAATTATTACATCATATATTTTTATCAATAGTAAAAAACATAAGCCTTTCAGCACAGCATTTGGACTGTAGTTGAAACTAATACTTTCAATAGCAAAAGATATTCTGCGTATCTATCGACTGTTGGCGGGAAATCTATAAGTTTGTTGCCCACGTTAAAAAATTATATTTGAGCGACAATGGCGCGTCCATTCTAGGAATATCGAGAGCCATGCTTTTTACTATTGACTTTTTGGAGGAAAATTACGACTTTAATACAGACACTTTAGCTCCTGGATTTCGTATACTATTTGATTAAAATGGAGGGTTCTATCTAGGTAAAACATTCACCATACTAAAATGGCCAATAATGTTGTAGAACGCCTGTAAATAGTCACGGAAATAATTGGCAAACAGGCAATATAAATAAATTGTAGCAAGAAGCATTTTAATAGAAAAATCAATTCCATAATATCTCAAATAACACCCAAGAACATCGATTTTTAATGTATACACAGATTTATTAACGAACATGTTATTATAAAACCAACAACTTCTAGAGATAAGGTGGTAAGACTACGATAATATTCGTCGTGATATGTTTTTTCTAAACCCGTTTTAATTACAATGACAATAGACTTAAAGCGTCTATTGTCATTGTACTAAATTAAAAAAATATGATTAAACATTGTGATCGGATTTAATACACATGTATAGGCCATGCTCTACCATCTTGAAGTTTGAATCAATTTATCTTTGGCACGAATAATAAGTATTGAATTTTACAACATACCTAATCTATTTACATTTATTTCTTCACTATAGGCAGCTATACTTTAATTAGTGTTCAAATCTTAGGACCAATGTGATGTTTTCATTTTATCATGAGACTTATTCATACCGATAGGTTTGTGACATGCAACTAAAAATCTATGAACGGGCTCTGCAGATTTCATTGATTGCAAATAATTAGTTTACTTTGGGAAGACGATATTTTAAGCTCGACCATCGGAAGGTTTATTTATAGGATTAGTGACAAATGAATTCTTCAGCACTACTCAGAATAAAATAGGCACAAATCGAGCTGTAACCAGCCAGGATTGGTTGAAGTACTTTTTAATGTATTGTGTATAGTATAATGCCTTGTGTCCACACCTATCTACATCAAATTACATTATTAAATTTAAGTATTTTATAACATTGTTTATCTTTCTCTATTTATTTGGTTCCTTTTAACATCCACTATGAAAATATACATTTACGACTACATCAATTATATACACCCGAATATTTACAATAATTGCAAATGCCTCCATTATATGTCGAGATAGTACATGGAAAATATCCCAACTACTAACAATTTATTAATAGATTATATTTTTATTCATCTCGACAACTCGTGGGGAGCGCAGATTGAAAATAAAATGTTGAAAACGGGTTTCAATAAAGGGTTGATTTTAAATTGAAAGTACATTATGAGGAATGGCAGTGGCCTTGTTTATGTATTACACCTAAGTAAATATAGGTCAGTTCTCTTTACGTTTTATTGTGTGCAATCGGTTATATTCGGCATAACTTTCATTTCCATTTAAAACATTAGTAACTAATTTTTAACATAACTAACGTATGTACCTGGTGATGGTGATACCTTATGGTAGGTACTAGGTATATAACAAAATATTATATTATATAGAAAAGCTTTCATACTATATTCTCTACGAAAAAATGGCCGGAACAATTTAAAGAGAAAGGTTAGCCAGAAATAGTGGTAAGAGAAGCACCTAAACAAAATAAAAGGAACATGGTAGCTGAAATTTAACAAAGACCGAGGATATATAATGTTTATTATAATGCCATCTTCAAATATTAGATATTCTCAAGAAACTGCTTAGATAAGCTCCAGTCCTATAATAGGATGTTAAACTACAAAAGACAATTATTCTTAGACATTAAAAGTGAATAGTCCGAAAGAAGAATTTATTTGGAAAATTTGAACATTTCACGACATTAATTCTACTTTATTGTTACAAAAATATGTTTCAATATAATTTTCATAAAACTACTTACATCCATTACGACACCAAAAATTAGAGGATGTGACTCAAAATTATGGGGGCTTCATTAACACACGGGTATATATTATGGTTTAGCACGCCCGGCGTCTTGGCCGCCTCGAGGCAGGGCGTCAGAAGTTGCTGTCAAAGACGCCCATAGAACGTATTATGTCTTCATCGCGTAAACAGCAATCCAGGAATTCGTCGAGGGTGAGAACCCCATCACGATTAAGGTCCATTTTCTGAAACACAATTTTTTTTGCTTACTCGAAAAGCTACAAATGAATGACACCATGAAAGTAAACTTTTAGTTGGGTTGAATAAATTCAACTTTAACTATAATTTAAAGATTATAACTTTTAAGTTTAAAAAGTATAAACTTTTTTACCATCAGTGGTCTGTGATATGTCAAATTAGAAAGTTACCTGAAATAACCTCTCGACTTTTTCTCGAATAGCATCATCGTCTATCATTGGTTCAACAATTTTGCCCATGAGATCATAAATTGCGGTTACTATTTCAGTCATTTCTTCCTTAGTTATATACCCATCTCCATTAATGTCGTAAAGCGAGAATGTCCACCGCAGCTTTTCTTCTATTGTCCCTCTTGATAGCACCGATAAACCAGTTACAAATTCCTGAAAAAATATTGATTTATTTTTGATTAATATGGATTTCCTCTCACCCTAAATCAAAGTAAAGAGAGTAATTGTTGCGAATTTAATCACTTTATAACATTTTGAAGAATTTATATTGTACTCTCACCTCAAAACTGAGCAGTCCACTCCTATCTTGGTCCAATGTGTTGAATACGTAGTGTGCATATTGAGCTGTATTAGCTGAAAATAATACTTAATTAAAAAAAATAGTTTGTACGAATTACTGACTAGGGACAGTTATTAACTTTCCTAATATTTGCGCCATCTTTCGACCACAATATATTTAGTTTAAAAGCCAAGCAATTACAAAATTCAGTAATTTGTTTGCACTTGGCTATTATGACATTCAATAAAAAAAACTACATGATGTAGATAGTTATACAAGTTTATGAATGTTACATGTTTTTTTCTTCTTAAGAAAGAGTACAATTTCAGTCAAAGATTATTAATCCATTTTCAAAAATAAAAACACCTAATATTTTAAGATTGTTGAAAACTAAAGCTGGTTAGAGAAAAATTAAAAAAAAACGGCAGCTCCTGCCTCCTTTATATGATGAAATTGTTACTAACAGGAGCAACATTAAAAAACTGAGTTTTGATTTTTAAAACAGGCTTGCTAGTGAAGTGATGTGATAGGGTTGCCTTAATTCCATTATACATTATGAATTTACATTATACAGTATGAATTTTGTTAAATTATATATACTGCAAATTAGGTACAAATCAAAATAATATTCATAATAAAGGAAAATAAACACCATCAATTTGAATTTATTTTATTTCAAGGTACATACATACATATTGTTTTTGAACCTGAGTTTTTGATTCACACAAGAGATATATTACAATGTTAAGATCTCACATTACAATAGCTGATTAGCTTACAATAGCTGTATTTGTTAACATATTTGATTGGTCAATAATAAAAACGAAACAAGCTATTGTAGGCATAGAACACAATTTAGACACATTAATTTGTGAAGCTAACTAGCATTTGTTTGGTTTACCCAATGTAGATTGTAGATATAGAATGTAGATTTTGCAGTTCTTTCAGAGATGGAATGAACATATAATAACAAAAAGCTTCAAGTCTCAATACTATTAAAATATGTTATTAATATTAACTTAAATTAGGTTTTGAGAAGGGAAAACCCTTAATCTCCCACTGAGCTGGACAGTTCCTTAATAAACAATTTACACTATTAATCCACCCGTTTGCTGTTGGTACACTTCTATTGTATCCCCTTCTTCCATTTCTAGTGATGTAGGTGTGTCATTTTCATTAATTGGCTGTCCGTCAAATCTAAATCTGACCACCTGCATTGAGAGTCCCTAAAAAGTAAAACAAAGAATAAGAAATTAACAATAATCAGAACAGCCAACTTTTACTGATTATAAAATTTTAATCCCAATTACTACTGTCTATATTGTAATTTATTTTTTAAATTTTGCAAATACAACATAGTCAAGCTATGACAAATTGGTCCGTATTAAATATTTTGATTGAGTAAATGTTACTATAGCATTAATTTTAAAACAGAAAAAATTCAGATCACACATCAATTAAAGTTAAAATTTATGCTATTTCAGCAGGCTGAATAAGAAATCAAAATATTTTGACATAGCAGCAAAACAAAAAGCACTAATTTTCAATTATCTTTATTAAAATGCAGGCAGAATTTCCTTAAAATTATAGAAAGTAAACTACATTTTAAGTGTGTTATGGATGAATTTTACTATAAAAAGCAGTTCGGCAAATCATGCCCCATGTCCTAACGATATGTAATGAATTACGTATGTTTATCTTTTGGTAACAAACGTTCACAAAGAAGATTATTTTTATGGCTTGTTAATGTGTCATAGCGTTTCTCCTGTTTTAACCTCAACCATTGCGCCCGTTTCTGCCGGTTACTCGAAATACTTATTAGTTGTTTATATGGACAAACTTTGTTTTCCCGAGAGATTACAGATCACCGTGTTAATATTAATGTATGATATTTATACCAAATAAAACAGTACTTACAGCACGGTCACAATATGCGTTCATGAGCTTTCTTAGTGGCGTGTGTTTTTTTATTTTGAATTGGACAATCGCATTATCTTGCCCCAAAACTTTAAGGTTGATGTGCTCGCTCTCACCCTGGAATTGAATGGGAAAATATGTTGTACTTATATATCGAAAAACTAGTAAAAATGATAGTTGACCACATTGCAACTGAACGCCATGTCTGAACATGAACAAAGCTTCAGAGGACGTAAATACAAATTCTTCATATATTTCTTACCTTTTTTTCATCAGCCATATTGGAAACTTTAGTAACTCACTAGTATAAAAATCAGGAGAAAAATTTAAACACAATATTCAACAAAAATGATCTGAATATCACTACACTCGCGGCACGTTAATGGTATCAAAACGAAAATGGCGTCCACCGATCACAGCGGCTTAAAAAGCAGGGCTACCAACATAAATGCGCGAAGCATCGGCGCAATTTGCCGCGCTTATGCGCTGTTTACTGATTTTTGCGATTATATATTATGATTAATTATGTAGTAATAATATATATTGATAATATGCATAATATTTTTTCAAAACTGCGTGGGTTCATAATATTTTAAATTCTGTTATATTATTCGAATGTCAAGCGCTTTGATACATTATTACATAGTTTAAAATATTGTTCTACATTTTTTAATCTCGAACAGTTTAAACATGCATCTAAAATAAAATAGCAATATAAATAAGGTATTTGGTGAATTTCCGTATCCTAAAAACGTTATGCCAACATAATATTTAAAAATTTACGCCACTACTAGTGATGTACCTGCAGTCTTGCCACGTAGAGGAAATGGCCATTGTTGCGCTATTTACCGATACTCAAGAGTGTGAATTGTCTATGCTTTATCGATATTATATAATGGGTTGACTATTTAAAGATTTTCTTCTGGTTATAACTCTTAGAATGCAAATAATATTAAACGCATTATTTTTAGGGTTCTGTAGCCAAGCAAGCCGTCGTCTCTTTCTCTTCGTCCGACCGTATGTCTCAGAATGGATATGGAGTTACGATGGAGAGCATGATGAACATTTTAAGTATATCAATGAGTCTATTAACACTAAAGAGCTGATCAAACGCACGGTAATTTGTGCTCTGAATACGAATAAACATTTTTGAAAAAAAAATATATACGTCATTCGTTTCAAATTTCTTCAAAGTTATATCTTTTGGAGCTGGAGAGGATATTCACATCATATTGTGTACTTGTGATCTTTATACTTTTAGAATCAATAATGTATTGCCTTATGATCGACATCGCCGGTACATATTATATGTAATAATATTTATTCTGTTGATTTACTAATTAAAATTTTACTTGCAATAATTTAAACGCCTTTTGAAAAAAGTAGGTGAGGATACTGCAGTAGTTGCATAAAAAATTCTTTCTATGAATCTTAGTTTGTGTTCTTTTCGACCGCAATTACGAAATATTAAATTATTATTATTATTATTATTTAAATATTAAATATTATATACATATATATGACCGCATATATTTACATATATGAATATATTATTACTGATGAAAATAATGGCTGGTAAATTCAGTTGGCAAAAACCCTAAACAAACCTATAACATATTCGGAATTAGGTGTATTACTTTCTATATAACTTTTAATCTTTCTTTAAGAAAGATTTGCCGTTTTGTTTGACTATCAGTCATTTATGCCTATTAGTTAAGTATTCGATAAAGGAGTAAATGAAACGTTTTTTTTTTCAAATATTCATTTTATTATGATGCAGCATCTGTAAATATTGGGAAACCTAGTTTAGAAAATTTAGTCCCAAATGTATATTTCAAATTATTATCTTCAGTCTCATAGCACTGAAAAGTGAAAACGTGGCGTTAGTGATCCGCATAAGCACGGTGTAATTCTTCTACGAGCCCCAATGTAACATTTTATGTAAGTTGCAATGGACATAAAGCCCAATTGTTAATATATTCCATTTAATAAGTTTAGTTCTAAAGACGAAACTAAACATTAATAAAAATATATAAAAACCACGCATCTTATGAAGTAAAATTTTATAATATACTCCTTTAAGTCACTAAGACTACAATAAATAATCTCATCACGATTTATCTGTACCGGGAATTGGCCCTACTGTTCGGCAGTTTGGATTTTCAATCATTGCGCCAACTATGTCGTCAAAAAGACTACAAGTAGGGAAGAGTAGGGTAGAGTATATCTCTTACGTTAAAGACTCTTAAACATATCAAGATTACTTACCTCCTTGTGGAAAGAATTGGGAGTATATTAGTTTGAAGGTATCTTCCCGGACGACGCCAGTAGGGCATTCCGCTTTGAAGCCTCGATACAGCCTCTTCAGCTCCGGTTCTGTGAATCGGGTCTGTCGCCGCAAAGCTGCGATTGAATCTGGCCGATATCTCGGGAGCTGCTCACCCAACTCCTCGAACTCTGAATCTGAAATAAATTTATTTCGTAAATAAATAAATGTATCAATCCCCACACGTTTGTTTTACGGGAGCCCCTTTAATATAAATCTGTTTTTAGAATAGCAGCAACAATATGTCATCTGTGAAAATTTCAACTCCCTTATAACATATAAACGGTCCATCAGATACAGCCTGGTGACTGACGGTCAGATATACAGAGAAACTGACGGATAGAGGAGTCTCAGTAATTCAAGTTTTTTTGTGTACCAAACTCGGAATATTAATTTCACGCGAAACAAACTACTACAAAGCATATACAATTAGTGCTATACATTCTGGCTCGAAAATAAAGCTGGAAAAATATTGGATTCGTATCTGCGTTATCTGCGATTTCCATTGTTATATCCACGTTCGCTATTCAAAATAAATCGTCCCTTAACGACTGGGACTATTCCATAACATAACAAATTTTATGAGAAATGTGACGTCAGTGACTATATTTATATATTAAATAAATAATCAGCGGTTATATATAAGATATCGTGATTCGCGAATAAGGCTATACACAGTTTGATTTGTAATATTGTTGCGTTTTTGTGGGGCAAAGGGCAGTGGGGCAAATAAAAACATGGAGACAAGTATATTATGAAAAACTAAGTGAATACCTGTCATTTCTTAAGAGCGTGTACGTATGAGGAAAATGCTTTATCTCCCATATATATAAGAGAAACTATTTTATTGGATACATCTTTATGGGAGCTATAAAATCGGCAGTGACGTCTTAAAAGCATTGAGATGAAAGTGTTTCGATACCCTTGATACGGTTGTATGGATGAAGGATGTTTTATAGGTTAATAATAGAAATGAACAATGGGCTTATCTTCACAGAAGTTCTTCTAAGTTAATTGCGATTAAATTATACATCATGAGGCAATTGTGAAATGTATTTTTAAAGCTTGAATTTTTCGATAAATATCTTTATGATGGTCCATTTTTAAACTGTAAATTTCTGAATAGGTCACCAAGAAAGTTGATTAAAATAAAGAAAATCGTTGTAGTTACCTTTTGTTTTGCCATAAAATACCTTATTTCATTTGTTATACATTTGATTTACATATGATACAGCCAAGTAGCATCAAAATTGCGACCGAAGCATATGTGCACAAAATTGGCGGTAATAGAAGGCAATAACAATATGGACGCGAATAAAAGAAATCAGAACAAACTTTTGAACAATACATTATGAACAACTAAGAAAGTATTCACGCAAACTTTTATTCACTGACAGTGTGTGCAAATTACCGGCTACAAGTTTTGTATAACTTGCGAACCCAGCGTGAACAGACATGGATAAGGATTTCTCATTATGTTTTTTATAAGTAGATTTTTATTAAACACTTACTGACCCAGCTAACTTTGAACTGCCTAGCAGGGGTTCTTCAATTTTTTAGTAAATTATTAACTGATTTTACCTTCCCGTAACTAATTGACTTTTAATTATTATTACGAATCGTTTGTAACGATGTTTAACTAATTTTCAGGCAATATAAGTGTAAATTTTTTTCAAAAATAACAACAATCAAACGAAGGAATAATTTAAAAAAAGAATATGTGAAATCGGTCAGCTGTTTGGGAGATTTGCGCTTAGCACACATTCAGCGTTTCATTTTTACACTACGAGTACAGATAATCGAATCTGATGTATTGGAGTTGTTGTTATTGAGTAACTGGAATAGATATAAAGACTTTTAGTAACACGAGGAATACAAAACTTTTGACATCTCAAATTGTTTCTACTTTATTTTATTTGATCTCGTAAATTGGCATTGAAACGAATAAGTGAAATGGAACGTAACGTATGAATCCAAAAACAGCTACAGATAAAATTGAATTGTGCCATAGGCTATAGAAATTGCGCTGCCTGAGAAAAAATAATAATGGAAACTCCACGGAGAAACAAACCTGTCGAAATGAGCGTTATAATTTTGAAAAGCGTGTTTAATTATTTTTTTATTTTAAGTTTTCGTTATTATACGTACTAATGCGTATAAGAATACATGCAAAGAAAATTTTCGTATGAGTTTATGATAGTGGTAGTTTAAGTCCTACAGATAAATTCATAATGAGTTATATATACTGAGCGTTCAAGCGTTTTGTTTTTTCTATAATATTCGTGTTATTATTATTTAAAGTACTTTAACTACCTGAATAGTATTTAATTTTTGTTCATTCAATATATTCTATTTACGGTGAATAACGCGGAATAATTGTTGCTGGTTAACCACAGATCCGCTTGTCAGCAGCATACACTAAATTGATAATATTACGTTAACCAATAAATCAATAAATACGAAAGAGAGAATATATTATATTATTACTATTTCAATCCAGTATCTTTATTATGAAATTGAGATCATATTTATAACATAAAGCTTTTAGGTTCTGTACCTTATACGATTGAAGTGTATCGAGGGGATTTAAAGTGTTTCGAACTATCATGCTACTCCTCACAGAGAAAATCGTTATGAGAGAACCTAGTAATAAAAATACAAAAGAAATTAAAAGAAACGGGTAATTCATTCAAAGGCGTCATTGGGAATCGGTATTTTGCGTAAGATTATCTCTAATTTATTAAACTAAAGTTTTTTTTATAATATTGTATTTTATTGACATAACTATTACTCATTTAAAGAAAAACACTTTATTAACGGATTAAGCTATGTATTTTTATAAAATTTAAATATATTATACATTATATATTTTTATTAATTTTCCCGACGTTTCGCGTACTTTACAGTGTGCGTGGTTACGGTAGACCGTATATGATGGTCATAGTCTTTTATTTTAAATTTCGTTATTAGGGCCAAACTACCTCTAAGTAAATTAATTATTTCATTCGAGTGGTGAATTAAAATATCTCCTCATATTGAGTCAATTAGTAAAATAATATTAGGTATATAAACGACATGTACTCGAAAGGGGAAAGCACCAACATTTTTTTAATTTACAATTTTCATAAATTATACGAAAACGATTAAAACATAATTAAAAGGGGCTTAATACCTATTATTTTGGCGAAATGTGTCGACTCCTTTGAAAAGTTACGGTTTTCTCGACGAATTCGTTTAAATTGGTATTTCAGCTAATTGCTGGCAGCCGATTCCCTTTCCCCAACAGTGAGGGCTGATAACGAGAAATTTATTGCATTCCCAAAGTAAAGCACACCTGTTTAATGAATGTGTGGAATGTGAGCCTTTAAATTGTTCTGTATTTCTGCATTCCATGGTTCTTTTTGTCTTATTTGGTCTTATTTGTCTTATTCTAGTCAGCTTTTTGTATTTACCCAATTTTCGTTAGTTATTTTTCTCTGCATAAGACCGCATACCAGCGTCCCTTTACGGCAATAAATTATAACATATAATGTATATATGTGAATGTGAATAACAGATTTAAACAAGAACACACAAACAGTAGTCATATTTGAAACCTCTATAGATGTATAATATGTATAAATACAAATATTAATTATTCAAATCACGTCACAATTCGCAAGGGGTGACGAGCTGTTTCATTTAAATGTTTGCTTTGGTACGATTTGTCCTTTAATAATGTAAATTGAATGAAGGCAGTGTGCTTGACCAAAATAAATTGTAACAGCAGTTATTTCAAACAGAAATATTATTTGTTTAAATTAACAAATTTGCTCTATACAAATCAGGGCACAATTCATGCTCGGTTAGCCCAAGAGTAAGCTATTTACAGCTTAATTTATGGATCAGCCAAAAATATGTTTATCTCAGAAATATTGAAACCTGGGATACTCTGTTCAATCTGGTATAGTGACAATGTGCCAAATGGGTCAATGCCAAATTGATTTTTTATTTTCGCTAAAAAGGTTTTACTGTCTTAAATATTTTGGTTTTGCTTATACTTTGGCGTAGGCGTTTAATCTCTTTTTCAGTTCGTCAATCGTTTGGAATCGTTGCCAGTCGCGACATGAGATTGATAGGACGTGTTCGAGTATTGGAAATTAATTATTCGTGGGATGTGTACACGAATACATCCTTAGGTATAATAAACCTTATTCCTACATACATTATCGCTGAAAGTTTCACGTATCTCGTACACTATTGAGACAATAATTATTAAGTAACATTATGCTGAGCTGCATTATACTTACGCGTACTTCATTTTGATATTCGTAAAATTACCACCTTATTGTCTCTTATTGACATAACTATTACTCATTTAAACAAAAACACTTTCCGACTTTACAGCGTGCGTGGTCACGGTAGACTATATTTAAATTTTGCAAACAATACATAACTTAAATCCGTTAATAAAGTGTTTTTCTTTATATCACGTTATATCAATTGTATAAATAAGCATTCGTTTTAATAAAATATTAAAACTAATCTACAAAAAAATTGTCTCAAGTTGTTTTTTATACATTCATAATAAATGTACGTATCTCAATTATACATTGGCACAATTTCAGACACTGAAGTGACATTTTGTCGGTAACGTGCGTAGCCTCCGATCTCTACCATGAATACTAATAGCCAATACTTCGATGAGATTCATCTGATTCTGTTCTTATACTCCGGTTTATCGTCTGCTACGAAAACATCCAGAAGTTTATACTAAATTTATACGTTCTAGGTAACAGGTCACTTGATGATTATTATTAACTATTCGAATTTCAGCTGATTTTATGTTAATTTACTTTTAATTTTACGACACAATTGGAAAAACACCATGCCGGAATGCCGGAATGCCGATCATAGAGTCTCATGTTCTATTTCCCATGTAAATTTTTATATCTATTTATAATAGTATTATATGTATATTTATTAGCTATTTTAAGTAAACCTGTATTATGTTACCTGACATTATTATTCTAACGTAATAATTAATTACATTTTAAAACGACACGGAATATTTCGACAGTATCTTAAAGGAACGCGGCGAAAAAGATACCTAACTTGAAAAGGTGGCCATTTTCATAATCAGGGAGTATGACACGCATATTTTTGGCGTGGACAGTGTGAACTCCGAGCACGTTTGTCGCATTGCGTCTTGTAACTGAATAAGTATGAAATATTTGAACGAAAACAAATCCAAGGATAAGCAGGTGTTCGCTATCAGAACTTAGTAGGCTTTCAGAGATTTTGTTTTAATTTGTTATGCAGCAAGAGTTTGGTGAGTTAACTCTTCGAATATCGGACTGAGTTTTGATATACATTTAAATTGAGAATTAGATCATAATAAAAATTATAATTTTGGTATCCGTTTTACCTAAATATGTAGCGGCTTAAACTTAATTGATTTGTGGGCGTTGTTTTGGATATATTGTTCAGGTATTTTTCAAATATGTGTTTTTCTTTAAATGAGTAACAGTTATGTTAATAAAAGACAATATTATTTTAAAGTATATTTATGATTTCAAACATTTAATGATCGCGGAATTTAAGTGTTGTTAAATAATTATCAGAAGTCAATTGTTTTGCGTAACGTAATACATAATATGTATAAATTGTTAATGACATTAGCCATAGACCATTATCTATGGACGGCGGTGTCATAGATTATCAGGTGAGCCCATTAAAAATAGTTTAACAAACAAACTGTGTCACTAAAGACAGAATCGGTGAAGTCTGTTAATAATGAGTTAATATTTCCATGATGAATTGATTTATAAACACTGCAAATGGAGCACAGTTATTAATTAGCAATGATAATATGGATATTTCGATTAATCGTCGAAAGCACAAAAGCCACGATATTTTAATCTACGTATAGGCTACGTATTAATATTTTATGTGGAACGAAATTTTGTAATGAATTTATTTTTTCGAACATGTGAAAATATTTCAATTGTAACTTTTTGTTGTTGAGGTTCAAACTAATCTCATATTTTTTAACAACGAGAACAGTTAATTATCTATAGGTCGCGATGTCTCTTTATTGGCTCACCGCATTGCGTGACGTCACACCACGGTGACACTGACGCGAAGACAGGAAATTGCCTTTCGCTGGTAGTGCGGAGGTATGTCATTTCTGTGAGTTGACTGTTATATGAACTAATATGAAAAAACTTCGAGACTGCTATATTCCTGTGACATAAGTATTTCGCATCACGTTAATAATTAATACTGATTTCGTTTATGCATCCCTGGTATTTTAGACAAATTTGTAATAGATAATATTATCTAATGCAAATTATATGCGATAAATCCACAATTATGATAGACATATAAAACAAAAATACAAGTTTATACTTACAAATCTTCAGCAGTATGTTACATCGCTAATACATATAGCTAAACTAATTCGGCAAAGTAAATTAATTGAAAACTAAAAACTTGCAAACGTTACCCGGATAACCAAACGAAAAAGTTTCAATCTATTTTATGAATAAATCCTGAAGAACCAGTATGAAATAGTGGCAAATCTGGTTGATGTTGCTCCAAGGGTTTACGCCAACAATTTGCCTTATCCGATTGCGCCCATGCTTGACAAAATCGAAGGCAGTATTGAATCCTATTTAAACTAATCTCCTAGGTCAAGGTTGGATTGTGGAACTTCAACCGAATTATGTCTTTGGTTTATGCGAATACTCCGACCAAACGAACGAGGCTGGCACGCTGGACATTGCCTGTGGACCATGGGCTATGACACATGGCCAGTGAACTCGTAAGCACATTGTTAGCCTTTGTAGTTTCAGTTTTTTTCTTGAATAGAAATTCTTCAATATAGGTGGTGGTACGCTCAACGAACTCCCTTTAGAAGCACAAAGTTGTGGAACGATTGACATCGAGTTGGTTCGGTTGAATAGTAACTTCTTCTTTACTTTATTATATTATTTAGTTTCATTTGATTAGCGAGCTCATGTCACTCGCTGACCAATGAGCTTAAGTTATGTTAAAACTGTCGCATATTTAAAGACAATTTATTTAAATGCATTATTATAATTTAAATTTGCGGTAAAGTAAATATTGTTTTTTATTATAACGTAACTTTAGAATAAAATATTATTTCACACGTTAGTCTTTTAGTGGAAATCGGGTTACGTAAAATAACGTTTAATTCTAGTTCAATCTATGTAAAGTCTTAAGAAGGACATGCAATCGTAGCAGGATCGTAGCATTTGGCGTAGCACGATGTCCTTCAAAGAATGATATTGTCCGATGCTTGATTCGTATCTTATCTAAAAGGCGAAAGTTTTTTGAGTGGGAATGTATGTTTGTTACTTTTCAACGCGCAATTAGACAACGGACCATTGCTCTAAATCATTGTTTTTCAACCTGTGGGTCGCGAAGCTTCTGTAGGGGGGTCGCCAGAGGTCCAAAATAATGGGTACTTTAGTGAAAAAAAACAAAATTAAAGACATACATGATAAAAAACCGAAGGTCAAGGGGGTCGCGAAATATTTTTTTATACCAGGGGGGTCGCATCATGAAAAAGGTTGAAAAACACTGCTCTAAATTAACACATAGATAATAATAATAATATCTATGTGTTATTCACTACTAAATTTTTGTTCAACTATAATCGATGCACACATTTATTTTCAAGTTAATATTTAAACTTAGAGTTCTATTTTCGAAAAAATACAGTGTTCCCACGTAAACGAGAAAAATATTTTTTCATGGCATGAATGCACGAAAAAGTGAACGTATTTTTTATGATTCATTTGTCTTAACACAGCACCCGGCTTAATATAGCGATACATAAAATATTAGACTTATATAAAATGACATACTCGTCTGTGTGAGCGTTAAGTGTTCATGAACAAGGTGTCATTTAATAAAATGGTAATAGAAATAAATGTTCTGAAATCGTCGTCTATCTAAGACCCTCATTAAACTTTCAAGGGATGCCCATCAGTCTTAGTGGGATTTCCTAAAATCGGGTTTTATGCTCACTTAATTCGCCTTAAGAGGATATTTAATACAATATCAGATCTTGGGTCGCAATTAATACAAATTTTAAGATTCAAAATTTTATCTATTAAAAGAAAAGATGTAGGTATACCGTCTCGTCCAAGACATTCCACGGTTTTGTTCGGGGTCATTCCAGGATCCGTGGGTGACATTATACTAGATGTCTTGTATATAGAAGAACTCGATAAATTGATTTAACTAATAAATCGTAAAATGGTTTAAATTTTCAGTAATTTATAAAGAAAATCTTCAATTGTACGCTCAGTCAGGCGCTCGGAGGTAGGATATAGAATCCATTATTTTAAAATAAAGTAAAAATATGCGGTTCAAACTTAACCATTGTAAAAGGCACATACTCGTTACAATATCATTATTTATGTAGTTGAGTAACGCGAGAACAATTTCCTGAGTGCAACGGATGTGTTTTCAATAGAGAACTGTAATGGGCGAACGTATTTAAAAATAGTTTTTCAAATATGCCTTGAGGCAATGCAAGAAATGCATATCGTCTCTGGTTTTGAAGATTTAATACTTCATTTAAAAGCATTACGATCAAGGATGTCGAAAACCTCCTCCTTCGGGCTTGTAATAAGCAAACATTGAATCAGTTAAAGAAAAACACTTTCACGGTTGACTGTAACGAACGCTGTAAAGCACGCGAAACGTCGGAAAAATTTAAAATAATGTAATAATATTTAAATTTTGCAAAAATACATAACTTAAATCCGTTAGTAAAAAGTTTTTCTTGAAATGAGTAACAGTTATGTTAGTAAAAGACAATATTATTGAATCGGTTTACAAACTAACACAGAGACGTCATTATTTCAAATTTGGTGGTTCTCATAAACGAAAACTGGATTTAAAATGCATTTACATAACAGGCATGATTGAAAATAAGATAAGATGCAAAATAAAACTAGTTGTGCTATCACAATGCACACAATCTGAAAATAAATCTATCAATGTCATTTATACAAAAGATTGGATTACGAATAACGAATGTTTTACGGCCAGATCGGGTCTTCTAGAAAATTCTTTTTAGGCCAAGTTTTATCGAACAGTATCCGAACAAAGGGTTTGTACCCTTCACGTAGATTGGAGTGGAATTCATAGTTAAGAATAATATATCCTTCAGAGTTTGAACAATGGCCAATCTATTGAGCTGTGGGTTAGTTGGTGTGAGGCGTTATTGGTAACTTAACATAAGAGCGCGTTTTATGCATTTTCTATGCTTAGTAGGTGTTTTGGGACGGATTCGTAACTAATGTTACCTATCCGCCTGCTTGTTTACTTGTCTCATAGTAGATAAATAAATTGCGAGGAATTTTGGTTCAAATAAGTAGAGTATAATTTAAGTATGTGCTCATATCCATACCCATCATACATTCCCTAGAGACAGAGAGTCACGCAATCGCGTGATGGGGCGATATAGACCCAGTTTTGCGGTGACTTATTTACACACGTTCAGTTTCATAAAATCCGAAAATCCATAAAAACTTATGTGTGAAACGTTTGAGAATATTGAAATTTGTTTCCAAAAAATATCTTCATTGGCTTAGGGGCATAAATTTATGGTGAGCTAGAAATCGACGCTTTTAACATTATGGAACATGTAACAACTCATTCGGACTAGTAAGACGTAACAAAAACTTTATTAAGCTATAATATTTTACATTTTTAGGCTTCCATTCGCAACAGTAACAATTTCCGAGGCGTTTGTTTGTCGGTCTGTCTGTTAGCAGGCTATACATATATAATAAATCATAATAGTAAGACAGATGAAATTTCAGCTATGATGAAAAATACATTATAATTTATAATGCACATCAGAAACGCTGTTTCCTAGAGGCCTATACGTCTCTAATTATCTCCCATCTTTTAAAATCTTTACTAGAACTTTATGAGATAATTAAAACAGAACACTTACATTTTGCCAAATAAAACAATTGAAATAATGATCTATCGAAGAGAGTATCTCGAAGTTGATTTGATCAGCAAAGCTATTTCACAAAGGCAGTTTCGATGTTGCACTGTGAATATACGCTTTGATTCATATTTTATCTAGTTTTAAACAACTATATAGCTTATGCTTATATAAAACTTCTGTTACGGCATCTATTGCTTTAACTAAAGATATAGAGTTATATGCAAAAAACCCCAGGGGGTCGCGACCCACAGGTTGAAAAACAATGATCTAACGTATTGAGCTTTTAAGCTGCATTAATTATATATTTACAATCATAAAAAGGCAGCGTATGTGAACCCAGCTTCGATTCATCGCCGTATAATTTGTAATAATCATTATAGTTTAATCAATATCCATAATTTAGTATCTCTATAATGTCTTCATGAGTTAATAATTCCAAAAATAAACCAATCGTACAAAGCATTCGGGAATTGAAAAATTTGTACAAATAATGTTTTATTTACCCACAGCCGACGTTTGATTTCAATTGTTCCGTTGCCATCGCTAAATAAAATAACTTGTAGGTAATCAGTTGTTTGGCAGCGAAATACACTTTTATTGGCTTCAAGCTAGCGTCAATACACAGCTTTATTGCTTAGTGATGCTGTACTTTGTAAATAAGTATAAGGGGTTCGGAGAACATACACTAAGTTACTCAACGATTAGTTAACTATTTTAAGATCAAGCAGTTTTTATATTGCTTAACTACGAGTCAGGTTTACTGAATTGAAAGCATATCAATTTTGTTTTTGATTATTAGTATATTAAAAATTAAGGTAGCTTTTTGTAGAAATCTAAAATTGGTTGGTTGCTGTTATTCACTACTCAGTACCCGCTTAGGTTTATTTGTTTGAATCTGGGCCAGCGATAAAACCGCTGATATCTCATAGTTTTCACTTTGTTAGTATTTCTATACGTGCCAAGAGTGTTCGTGCTATCATATGTTTACCTTACTGAGAAGCGTTATGCCAATTGAAAGAAGTCTTTTTGTCTATTACAATTCAATTGTTGAATATTAATTTAAATTTATTACAGCTGGCATAGCGTTGTTTAGTCCAAATTACACTTGTTAATAATGGTTTTAATTGAACAAGGTAAAATTCTTGCTTTATGACAAGCTTGTACAAGGCTTAAACTTTATACAAAGCTATGCAAGCGACCAAATAAGTGCTAACTGCTTACTCAAAAGCAACTGCAGGCTGCACATTCTGGTTACCGGTACCAGCCAAAGTTTTGACAGTATTATAATACTGATTATATCTGAAAACTGTATCCGAAGGTTGCGCCAAAATATAATATACACAGTGTTATATTTTAGCGCATACTTGTTATTTTATGATTCATGCATCAAATGTCTAGTAATATCGAAAATTACAACCGTTTTTCCCTCGTGTTTACGGATTAAGGCATTGATAGTATCAAAAGTATATTTTTTTCATCATCTCAATTACTGTGTGTAACCTGACCGATCAAACCGTCATATAAATGGTCTTCAAATATAAATTGAAAACTAGTTGTTGTTTAGTACTAGTATATCGTTAACGCAGATAATTGAAACACAACAAAGCTTTACCTCATCTTTTTGTAACAAATAGTATTCCCATGTTAACTGTATCGATCACGTTTCGTCAATATTTACTTTTGTGTACAATAAAATTAACCACAAGCGAATCAGCCAGACATGTATTTTTCCTGCACTATATAGATATAGTGATAGTGATACAATATTCTTAATTTGATGGGACATTCATCGGGACAGTCCTAATATTATTATCTGCAATTTTTAATTCTTAAAGAACTGCATACGCGTTACTTAATATTTATATATTTTTTATATATAATTTAACTGCGTCAATAAAATATTGTTGCATATAAGGCAGATTTAAAATACTTTTAATGCTACGACTGTTGCAACTTCGACCACCCGCAAGCAAGCAAGATACTAACTTATTGATAAAATTTTGGAAAAACGTACAAAAAGTTCCACAAGCATCTTCTCCTGTAAGAGTAATTTGAGGATATAGCATGTGTCAATTTAAAACAAACACTCACATATTTCCATTATTTGCTTTGTATGTAAAGAATTTAAACAAGTAAAAAGCAAGCTTAAACGACCAAAGCTCCCGCTAAAGTGTTCTGTTATAGTGCATTGTTAGCCGTTACTCGAGTGGGATTTAATTTCCTGTGGCTAAGTCTGTCTCGACAGGTGTGAAGGCGTGTGTGGACTCTGAAGATCTATTATCATCTGGACGTTATTCATCCAAACGTCATTATTATACGATACAGATGAAAAAATACTCGTAATGGTTATCTAATTGGTTGACTTCAATCAAAACGCACTACAGAATTGAAGTTTTTAACTGCTGCTTTTGGAAATTCCTCTCTTCTCTCTTTACACATGGTTAATTTATGAATTACTTAAAGTATGGGAAACATTGGCACAGATATACTGAGCTTTTATGTTTTAAATACACAATAGAAAGTATAAAAATAAAACATTTACAGATATTTTAATAAGTGTGATACAGCTTAAAATAGAGTATACCAATGAGGTCATAGATTATAAATTTGGAAAGAGGATTAAACTAGTCTGTCAATCTGACGCGCAAAATCTGTTGGCTTTATCGATAATCAGTATGATACGTGGGTTAATGAAGTGTTCATTATCGTTTAGTAATGAGCGGTTTCGGTTGTTCTATGCATATCATGTATCTGTCAGCTGTCAGAATAGTTATGTATACTGTCAGAATTATTACCCTTGTCTGTGCTCGGCGATTTTACTTGCGTTGTGTGCTCTTCAATTTGACTATCAAATAAATCTCCATCATGTTTTTAATGAATATATCTACATAAATTTTATCTTTTGCATAGAGTATATAAACACAATATACATATATAAACATTCTTACGTCGTTTGGGGGTAAATTACGTTGGGTTCGGATAGGCCTTCAAAGTGAAGACGGTCAATTACGATTTCTCTACATGTGTAATTGATATATAAAACAAACAATAAATATATTGGCGAACGCAGAGCCTTAATAAAACGTATAACTTTGGTGTTAAAGTAAAAAGACATTCACTTTTATTGTAGTCGAAGCACAAAAGTTTTGCATTATCAGACACAGTATATGTTTCTTATTGCAAAAAGACACAAAAATATATTTTTGTTACTAATTCAATTACGCTGTGTATATATATATGGCAAAACGGATGTCCGACAAGACCTCGGCTTTACGTGTTAATTGAAGCGATTTAAATTATAAAGCCGACATTTCACTGCATGTTACAGAGCGGAGAATTGTTAAATGGAATTATACACTCGTTCTTGAATGTGTATTGGTGTTAGTTTATTACTAAGTAAATACGTTAAATAATTGTGGTGAATCGAAAAATATGTGCAATTCTAATAATGATTGTTATTTTAACAGGACTTTGAAATCGACGTTGTACGGGTACAATGGCATTTTGTGATACATTGTTTTTTATATAAAAATTTAGGTACTACATGTACTGATACATGATCCGATCTACTTTAAAATTGAATATTGGTGAATAAAATAAATTTTTGAAGAGTTAATTTTGAGATTTTTATTTTTGGCAAATGGTTGGATAAGTCATAGTGAATTTTAAGGTATTTCATGCAACGGTCGCCCCAAAGTAAGGTATTTATAGTTTGTGTTACCAGTACCTGTTGTTTACAAATCTATAATAGCAGATGAACCGGTCAAAGTGTCTCGCAAACCTCGAGAACATCTGAACCGCTAATTCTTTATTAGAATTCTGTTTAGGGATGCACTTTTAAAGTAGAGAGAAATTGATAAAATTGCCTAATAAATTATAAAATAATAATTATAAAAACACAATTAGGTAATTTTTACGTAATGTGACGTTAAAGTTAATTTTAACCTTAATAAAACAAGGTTCAAGTATTGCTGGAGAGGTTCTGGGAAGGCAAAACAATTGAGTGACGTACTATGGTTTAAATATTGATGTCTATATAACATAATGTAATTCGTGACTTAGTAAATTTCTTTTTCTAGATAAAATCTTACTTGACGACCCGACCCACCAGAAGTATCGTCAGACGGTCGGTCAGCATATTATAAAATGCCGGTTATCAACAAATTTGGTCACCACAGAACTATTCTCTCTCAGCCCGACAAAGCTCAACTCAGAAGGATTGCACGTTCCTGATGCGTAGAAATGAGGGGCACTAGCTCTGCATCAAAATTGTATACATTGTAAATCTGTAAAGTATTTTGTTGTGTATGTGTTTTGTTATTATGTAAAACTGACACATAGTTGAATTGTTTTAAAATCGATGTAACTTTGTACTGTTAACTATGATTTGTGTATGTTTAATTCTCTATTCCACATTTGGCTTATATGTAATGTTTAAATTTTTTAAGAATGTTTAATATAATTAGCTGTTAGAAAACTTTATTTAAAAAACTGATTTGATTGAAACCCTATTTCGTTTAACTGTTAATGCCAAACATGCTACGTATTTAGGTTACATTTGCAATCATTATATTTTTGTAAATTGCCTCTATATTATGCAAATATTTCTAATATAAGATAATTAGCACGATGACTAGACGAGAACAATTCGCAATCACTAAAGGTATCTATTATGTAAATCGGTACGATCGCTTATGAAATGTAAATAAGCTGTAATGACGTCAGGTGATTGGGAATTATGGCAACAAGTGATATAATCGAAAATGTTCCCTTTATCAACTTTACATCCCAAATGCTCGCTATTTCGGATCTATTTGTAACTAAGGGTCTCACTAGTGCGCGTTTCCTTTCAAATAAAATATAATAAGTAATGATGGCACAGGTGTAATAATAAAACTAAATTATTTAATAAACTATTTATTATAGTCATGTTTTTTAAAAAAGAACCTTTATATTAAAGGTTACATACTTGTCAATGTCCTCTTATTTCTACATAGAAAATACATAAGTATCTCAACACCATTTGTGGTCTGTCCCCAGACGCGGCGGGCAAATTGAGCAGATTTATTACTGGCCATATCACCGAAATTTATTTAGATGTTAAGGGTTTCGGGTGACTTTGATTAATCTTGGTAAAATTAAATTTGGCCTTTAAGAGCAGGTAAACCTACCGGACTGAAGTCTAACTTATATGTTGTCGCTAATACATTGACAAAAACACGTAAAAAAGTTATATTCTCACGTAGCGTAGACGTAGTATTGTCTCTATACGGACAACAGAACTACATCAACTGTGAAAATATCAATTGTCTATCACGGTTCATGAGATACAGCCTGGAAACCGACAGATAGATTAACAGAACATAGACGTACATCGGAGTCTCAGTAATAGAGATCCCGTTTCTACTAATTAATGTTTAACATGTAAAATATTGAAATTTAGGTTACTTAATTAAAAATAAAAACATCACGAAGAATGATATATGTTTCAATATAATTTGTTATATAATATAATATATAAATTGCTACAACTGATAATCTTACAACGCTTTGATTTATGAACTGCCAGGAAATTATGTTAAATTTTTTGATGTACGAAGATGTAAGAAATGTACAATGTTAGCTATATGAATAAATAAATTTTGAGCTATCACTATGCTTTTATTTCAACATAAAAAATCCTTACAACTGGTTATATGGACAATTTGTAGACACCTTCGTACCGTATATCATATGCCTTCAGGCAACTTGTATCAAGTGAAATTACTCCGTAACTGAGACAGAAGCAGCCTCAGGGAGTAAAATAAATAATTTACGGACGGTGAGGCCACGCAAATTTTCAATTAGAGCCAAATATACGCAAATAGCGAATTTGTTTATCAGTTTAGTAGTTCACTCGTAAAGTAAAATGATAAATAGCCATCAAACTATATATATTTATAAGACCTTAAGACAGTATACGAAGCTTTGTATCGTCATCGTCACAGTTTCATTTTACTAAAATTTCAAACAAAATATTGTGTATTTAAAAAAAAAAATTAGTATAACGTTACGAGGTTCTCTGTACATGAGGTATAAAAGTAAGCAATCTTATAAGTATTAAAAAATATGCCTAAAATTATTCATATATGCTGCATGGTAGCACAAAAAGACGAAAAATCGCGAAAAGACGGTCATTTAAGTTCTGAAACTCTTTTGAAAGTTTGACCCATGTTACAATTTCCACACAAGTAAAAATCGTGAAAGTTTGCAGCTCGAAAATTAGCTGCTATCACGAACACTTCAAACTTAATTCGGCACTCTATAAACTCCGGTTTGCAACTGAATTCGAGGTTGCTACTTATCTCAAGTTGGAGATTTCTTTAATTGATTGTCAGAACGTGCAGTTCTACAAGTGCAATTTATAAGATATAACTTGTTGAATTGCTGCAAACGGAGGACTGAAATTTAAACTGAACATTTCACTCGGCAATTTCGTGGTGATTCTTTGAATACTAGCAGATATTTCATAAAAGTATATGAGGAAGTTGACTCAAGGTTATACGGAACCAATACGACTTAGGGACCTTCAAGAAAAGTGCGTATTGTCATCTGAAAGGCCGGAAACGAACTTGCGAACCCTCCGGCATTGTGAGTATCCATGGGCGCGGACTCACTTAAGATCAGCCTTTGCCCCCTGTTTTATTGAAAAAAATATATCTTATATATAAAATTCTCGTGTCACAGTTTTCGTTCCCATACTCCACCGAAACGGCTTGACCGATTCTCATGAAACTTTGTGAGCGTAGTGAGTAGGTCTGAGAATCGGCTAACATCTATTTTTTATCCCCTTAAATGTTAAAAGGTCCACTCCTAATTTTTTTTTATTTTTTTGGACAAAATTTCTTATTTTATTTTTCTATGATACAGCATACAAAAATACATACAACCCCTAAATTTTAAGCCCTCTACGATCAACCCCTATTTTTTATTTATTAATTGAAAATTTAAATCACATGTAAACAACCCAGCAAAACAACGTTTGCTGGGTCAGCTAGTATTTCTATATCTATTTTTGACCTATGACACTCAGACTCGAAGTAAATATATTTTTGTAGATTAACCGGCTTGTTCATAGGAATGAAAGATACAAAGTAATAGTAATAATATATACAACTTAATTTCACAGAGAAACCTACACAATTTTAAAATTCAGGTTACATTATATTATGAGAGCTGCGGCTCATTTACATTTCATCCCATACATATTTGTAAAAGGCAATTTTATAAGCTATTAATATTATGACTAAGCACCTGCGACGCCTGTATTAGAATCGCAACAACCTTTACGATACAATTCTAATAGACTAATTTATTAGCAATACAACGCGAAAAAAAACTCGAAGACTCGACGCATGTTACGCCGCGACACAAGAGCATCCCCAAGATGTTGCCTCTACGAACAGCGTTCATAAAGTTTTTCGCCGTCACGCCTGATTCTATTAATTATAACTTTTACCATTTTAAGTTTTGGCAGATCTTAATCATCTAGAAATAAACTCATGTCATTTATAGTTTCTAAAAAGTTTAATTACTCCTTTGACTTGGCTATTTTCAGGGTTTGTGTTGTGGATTAGCAATAGGATCATGTATTTAACACTAAATTTATCTCTTGTTAAATTGTAAGTCTTTGTTTTAACTGTATCACTAGGAAAACAACTGGACGCTTATATGGCAATAGATTGGATTACGCTGAGTATGTATTAATAAATTATATTAAGACGGTAGAAAATGAATAGATGAACAACAGTATAATTTGTTTTTGTACTTTGCTTAACGAAGCTTATAAAGCTTTCCAATCGACTACATTATCTTAATTCTTCGATACAGGAATTGACTGTATGATTAATTCTGTTTAAATAGTTTCTAAATAATCAATTATTGAATTACGATATGAAATCTCTAAATAATAGTGCAGTAGATTATGATATGAAATCTCTAAATAATAGTTCACTGCAGTATCGTGTTTTGAAGAAGTCGTGTCAATATATTTATTTATTTTAATATTCAACAAAAGACAATACAAGTAAGTTCGTCATTAACTAATCACCCGAGACAATACGTAAGTCATTATCATTACATTTTGTGGCTTATGCTTTCTGCATAGAAGCGTTTTTCGATACGCATTCATTAGATCGCTGCTTATCGCTTGCCATCTTTTTACATAAAGATCACCGTACACTGTTATTTTTCCTAAATTTTAAAAATGGATACTACTAACTGGGGTTGCTGTGAAAATGAAATGGCACTTGAAACTTTTATACGATGCATTAAGTGCTTAAAAAATCATCATTATGCGTGCATGTCTCTAGATGAGAACTCTTTTAGTCCCAACATGATAAATGCATGGTGCTGCCCTATCTGCGTGGCTGTGGCCCGGAGAGTTCGAGTTGACGATAATACACCGGTGCGTAATGTCAGCATGTCAAGGGTTAATAAGAGATTGGCTTTGCAGTCGCCGATAGTTGATAGTGAGGACCGTATTACGAGGGATGACATAAGAAAAATTGTACAAGAAGTCATCAAAACCTCTTGTGATGAAATAGTCGCGAACCTGAATTTTGGAATTAACAATAATATAGTAGCCGTAATGAAGCCGTTTAAGGAGGAAGTAGCTCAGATGAATGAATCGGTTAAAATTCTAATTGCGCAGTATGAAGAGCTTAAAACAGAATGTCTAGAGTCAAAAACAAAAATTACTGCTTTAGAAAATGAAAATTTGGACCTGAAATTAACTATAAATAAATTACATTCACGGATGAATGATACGGAACAACACTTACGTCAAAATAACATAGAAATTCAGTGTGTTCCTGAACACAAAAATGAGAATCTTCTGAATATAATAAACGATATTGGAAAAGCAGTAGGATGTGTACTTAATGACAAGGACATTGTGAATTTTACACGCACTGCAAAAGCCAATCGAGAAAGTACCCGACCGCGTTCTATCGTGGTTCAGCTGTCTTCCACGCGAGTCCGTGATCGGTTCTTAGCATCTGTTGCAGCTTACAATAAAAAGAATTCCGCTAGTAAATTTAATACATCAGCCATTGGCCTTCCTGGAAAAGCTAGTCCTATATACATAAGTGAACACTTGTCGCCGGCTAATAAGGAACTACACGCTGCTACTCGATTAAAAGCAAAAGCTCTTGGATATAGATTCGTGTGGATACGCAACGGTCGCATATACTTAAGAAGAAATGAGGAATCTAGTTATGTTTTAGTGTATAATAAGGACATTATTAATTCCTTAGAGTAAGTTGCTTTAAACCCTTTATTGTCTGTCTTTAAATCTATAACACATAATTTGAATTTATTTTATCAAAATACTAGAGGCTTAAGAACTAAAACACAAGATTTTTATACTCAAGTTGCAGTAAATAATTATGATGTAATTATTCTCACAGAGACCTGGTTAAATAGCTTAATTTCCAGTAGTGAACTTTTCGACGATCGATATATTGTATATAGACGTGACAGGTGTGACACTGGTAACTCACACAAGAAAGAAGGAGGAGGTGTTCTTATTGCAGTTTCTCGTAAAATTAAATCAAAAAGAATGATAAATTACGAAACTCGGAATGAAGATGTTTGGGTTTCACTTGATATCTCTGTAGGTAATGCTATAAACCAAATTATTTTTTGTGTGACTTACTTACCTCCACCTGTTACAAAATCAGTCTTAGATAAGCTTATTTCTGATTATAGTATCAATATTGATAAAATATCACATTACTGTATTGTTGGGGATTTTAATCTAGGCAACATTAATTGGCGTGAAGTTGATGATCCTTCATTTGCCATTCCGAGTATGTGTAAATCATTTATGGATTTTGTTAATGTTAACAGTTTAAAACAATACAACGGTATATTAAATAAGAGTAATAAAATTTTAGATTTGGTGCTTAGCAACCTGACCTCTTGTGTAGTCAGTGAATGTCCTATTTCCTTATGTGGCATTGACAACCATCACCCTCCACTGAGCATAGAATTCACTCTATCTAATAATCCTAAGCTTTCCTACAATAAGATTAACTCCAAACCTAATTTCCGTAAAGCCAATTATGACAAAATTTGCAAAGAACTCGAGGCCTGTGACTGGGATGACCTGTTTCGCGACGCGCATGATGCTAACGAAATGGTTGATATATTTTATTCAAAGTTGAGATTAGTAATAAACATGCATGTACCGTTAACTAAAATTACTAATACCTACCCACCGTGGTTCTCTAATGGTCTTATTAAGATTTTAAGGGAAAAGGATAAAATCTGGCAGCGTTTTAAAAAATTTAAAATAAAGGAGGGTTTTGAGCTAACGTTATTAAAAACTAGATGCAAAAATATTGCTAAAAAGTGCTATAATACTTACATACAAAACTTAGAATCTGATATTGTCTCTAATCCTAAGCTTTTTTGGACATATATAAAAAACAAACGCGGTAGCAGTTCTTATCCGGCCCTTATGTCTAATGGGACTGTTTCGACTTCAGATGGTGGTATAATATGTGAAATATTTTCGGATCATTTTGAAGTAATCAACAATATTCAGAATAAACCAGACAATGCTGAAATCAGTGACATATTTACTGAGTTGCATATGATTAATAGACAAACTATACCCGTTCCTACTATTACGTATGAAGAACTTCTAAAAAAATTACTAAGCCTAGATAAAAATAAGGGTGCTGGCCCCGATAATATACCTTCCTATTTTATTATTTCTTGTGCAAAATATTTAGTTACTCCCTTCAATATATAACTCATCATTAAAAAACGGCGTATTTCCCTACCAATGGAAAACCGCTAAAGTTATTCCGATTTTGAAATCGTCTAATGCAGAGATTATCCAAAATTACCGCCCCATATCGATTTTGTCGACATTTGGTAAGATTTTTGAGTCTTTTATCTCGTCATACTTGCAATTTCATTTTAAACAAATAATACATTCATCTCAACATGGCTTCATACAAAAACGATCTACTGTAACTAACTTAGCGGAATTTTCTGAATACATAGGAAACTCTCTTGATTTAAATAAACAAGTGGATGCTATTTATGCTGATTTAACTAAAGCTTTTGACCGGGTTTCCCATAGCCTCTTAATAAAGAAACTATCCTGTTATGGTTTATCTCCGCAGCTTTTACGTTGGGTGGAATCCTATTTATCTAACCGTAGTTTTTTTGTAGTTGTAAATGGATATCAGTCGATGCTTAGATGTGTTAGATCAGGCGTACCGCAAGGTTCGCATTTAGGGCCGATCCTCTTTATTATATTTATTAACGATGTTACTTCCTGTTTTAAACACTCTCACCTCTATTTATATGCTGATGATGTTAAATTTTGCCGAACAATTGAAAGTTTAGATGATGTTGTAAAGATACAAGAGGATTTGAATAGTTTTCTTCAGTGGTGTGATTCCAATGGTATGGAGATTAATGTTAGCAAATGTTTTTTTGTTAGATTTGCTAGAAAAGAAAGACTTATCTTGGCTGAATATAAAATTAGAGATCATATGATTCAGGAAAGAAAGGTTATTAAAGATTTAGGAGTAGATTTTGATAATAAATTAACATTCAACGAACACTACGACCTTATAGCTTCACGAGCATCTAAAATGTTAGGTTTTCTTATAAGAAACTCGCAAGGATTTAAAAAACCAAAAACTAAAATTATCTTATATAATAGTCTTGTTCGTAGTATTGTTGAATACTGTTCTGTAGTTTGGAGACCGCACTATGCAGTACATACATTACGTCTAGAAAGAATTCAAAAACGATTTATGTGGCACTTGGTTTCCTTTACAAGGCTTCCTAAGAAAGAATTTTTGTCTTACAGTAAAAGAATATCTCACTTTAAAATGACATCACTTGAAAATAGGCATATAATAGCTGACTTAACTTTCTTACTTAAATTATTGAACAATGAAATTGACTGTACAAACTTATTAAATAAAATCAATTTCCGTATACCACCTAAATTTCCAAGAACTAAAATTGTGCTTTTTTCCCCTCCTTTACGTAAGACTGTCTCCGGTTGTAATTCTCCTGTTATCAGACTGTTAAAAACTGCAAACAGATACTGTAATGTTTTCGACATTTTTCGGAGCTCGCACCGAGCGATACGTGCTTATTTTAGGTCTCCAGCATAACTGATTAATTCTAATTTTGTTTAAGTTTTTCTAAAATTAATTTTGTCCAATTATTGTTTAGTTTAAGTACTTTTTTTGTGTACCACGACATTTATATGCATGTTGTGTCGTCCTTTAATAGTATGTTACACCGTAGAATATAATTTGTAAGGTAGTTTTAAGTTTTGATTTGATGTTAGTGTAATGTACGTATGGATGACCTTTTTAAATAAATAAAAATAAAATAAAATAAAATATTTTGTTTATGTCAAACAGCTGAACCAAAGCGGTGAATGAAAATATCAACTTCACAATAAGTAACTACACTTTATGTAGATATATATATCGCTACTCAAAATCGATTAGACAGTTTACGAGTAGTGACAATAACTCTATATAGATAACTACTCTAGACACTGAATACAAAAGACACTGTAAAACCATTCAATAAAAATCCAGGATGAGAAATCAATTGAAATCAGCTTTAACAGTTCGTAAAGATACTGTGGCTTAGCCCCTATCCCATTTAAAAGTCTGTGGCATCGATTTGAATTTGTGAACACGGTCCCCTTGATTCAAAATGGCCGCCAATGGAAAATTCAATCTCATTTTACATTATCCAAGGGTCGAGTGAAATTCAATTATATCAACTTGTGTATTACGTTTACAAGCTGCTAGATTACGACGAAAGAGTTAAATTAAAAAATATCTTATAGTGATTATGTAACCGTCAACATGAAGTACAGCGCAACAAGTAGGTACATATATTGTTTTATATATCTTTTAATTATATCCAAATGAAAATATTATCCTGCTCTTATTAGCCATTTAGCCTTTACTTGGGTTCTTAGCCTAAACAACACAAAGAATTTTTCAATTCACACCAGAAGTTCCTGAGATTAGATTTCAACCAAACACTGCAGATTCATTAGAAACATACACTGTCTATTACTTTATTTTCTCCATCTGCGGGCCTAAGTATTCGTTTACATGAGGGACAATATAAGTCGAAATTAAGCACTCCAGCTACGATTAGACCTATATGGAAAATAATATAGAAATGTTAAACTCGCACATTTGCTTTCAACTAAATTATTCTCTTTATAAATTACAAGTACACTCCACAGCGTGAACACTACGAACAAACAATTACACCGCTGACAGACGGGGTTTTAAATTACAAAGCTATGTTTAGTGGCGCTTATACGAGTCACGTGTGTTGTGCTAAAACTAACGATTTTTGATAACAAAGATTTTCCGTCTTCGATGGACAAAAAAGAAACCTTACGGCTTCGATGGACCCAATATTTATTTCCTCATACTTAAAACTGAAGCTTATATACAATTATTATCATACCTAGGGATAGGTTTTCTAAAACGATATGAAAGTTTGTTATATCAGGTTTCTAAACTGAATAGTTTGCGAGGTAGAACTATTTAAAAATTTTTTTTTCTTCTTTAAAAGGAAAAACATAATTTTATAATTCTGCGAGGCATCGTGTCTTAATTGTAACATTTATTTTAATTCATAAAATAATACCTATAAATAAAATAAATATCTATAAAGGTTTGTTCTATAACATTAAAGGGGTGTGTGCACCTACCATAAATTGACATTCTTGATAAGCCATTATTGTTGAAACAAAGCTATTGTTCGCTACGCATCTTTCGCCTGCTGCCTTTTGAACTTTGGTATCCTGTCGATATTCATTGTTTAGTATAGTTCCCAAATACCTCAAGTATTTGGATTTAGTGGGTTAGTTTCAGGACGTCACCGTATTTCATCATCTATGTATAGTTTATTGACCTGTTGACCAGAGCAGGATGATCGCACGTTTTTATTATTTTAGTTGACTACGACGTTATTAGTACTCGTATATATTAATATATTGAATGCCTCTTAAATCTACTTCTAATAATATGCTATTAATTTGTCTCTATTTCTCGTTGTGTGTATCCCGTATGAAAGACGCTTGGATACTCTAGTGCAAACGAACCTACAGAAATACTACCACTGACCAACTATGAACTCATCTAGAACCAAGTGTATATTAGGAAAGTTATGAATTTAATGTTGGTTAATAGAAGCCAATATTATAATTTCACATTATTTACAAGGAAGTCAGTAATGTTTGTAAACATTCATGACTTTTTCAACGTCTGCGTGATTTGTACTGAATGCCCAAAATGATCTATGAGATCCTTTACGAGCGACGCTTACGAAATTATTCAACGGGCTCATCCCCGTCTTTTGTCGCAAACATTGCATCCGACGTGTGCACATTGCAATATGTTTTATTCACATCTACTTGCTGTAGCGGCTTTACGTTGTAATTGACTCTAGGTTCGAAGGCGGAACATTTTGCAGGATAGAACGTGTAACTTGTGAACCGTACTCAATTCAATTCTTGACAAAGGCCCCCCATAATAGCTTTTATTTATAACAAATGAAAATGTTAATTAAAACATGAATATTATTATAATCAAATGTAAATATTTTGATTGGGATGATATAATTATTTTATAATGATATTCATAATTTTTGTATTTGTTTAAAATTCCTGCCTTTTTCTGTTTGTAAAATCAAACAGCAAATAGTGTCAAGTCAATTGGGGTATTCAATAAATACTTTGTCAAAGATTCGCATTGGCGTTGAACATTGAGTTGGTATTGAAGTTTACCACCAACGATTAAGCGAGTCGGTCGATTCCGAGCCATTCATGGACCAGTAGTTTCATCGATTAGTGGTTTGACAAAACTTCTAACAAACTTTACAACGAGTTATTAAAATCTGTTGAAAAGTTATCACTAAATGAAAAAAACCAAGGAAATACAGGAATTGCACCATCAATAATCTTAAATATATATTATAATAAAAAAGTTTGAACCGCCATAAAAGCCGGTATACTTCTTCCTTAAAAATCTTGTAATTCGAATAATATTTCTATTTAACGTCATAATTATGAGGGTATGACGTAATTAGGGTTATCCCTTGGACATCTATGTTGTTAGGGTCGACGCATATCAACTCTGATAAAGGTATAAAAATTATGTTCGGGTCAAACACAAAATATATAGAATAGAAGGGTATTAGAATATAAATTATCGAAGGGGCGGGATTAGGATAGAAACTGTACAAGGATACGCAGTTTGATTCTTGTAGCTAAAGAATTAAAATGTAAAGACTTCGGTACAATACGCGAGTATAGATTCTCCATATTTACATGACAAATACGAATCGTGCACGTGAATTCGTTAAATTTTCGCACCGGCTGCAATTTATATGTAGCAAAAGGTGATTATCGCTCGAGGAACGAAACAACTCGTCCGATAACAGATGCACTTTATGGCTCTTTAAAATAAAACGATAGTTATTGTGAATGTTCGAAACTCTATAATTACGAAACACAACGCAATGGGAACAACTGTATAGGATTATAATACAGAACAAATGAAGTATCAACTGAATAAGCAATGAATTTTGCATAGTTGTAGCATAGTGCCTGTAGACTTGAATCTATACATCCCTTAGTTTGGAGGAACAATACGAACGATTGAATTTCCGACATAATAGACAATTAAATTTTGTATGTAAACTGAAATTACAACATCAAAGCACTGGCCTCGTGTACAAATAATCTTCGTTTATAAGTGTATGCAAAACAGGGTGTTATTAATGCGATTAACAAACGCTTTTATATTGGCTAGGTATTTGTAAAACTCACATGATAACTTAAACCTCTAAACGATTTTCTAAAAAATAAGTTTTTATTTATCTATTTATTTATTTATGCTTCGTTGCGACAATACACTTTATTATATAAACGGTTTAAATAAAAAAAGGAAAGGCGGCATTGTTATAGTTATGAAGCAATCTCTTTTAGGCAACCATCAAAAGAAAAACATAGACAACAGATTAGTAAAAGGCAAGAAGGGCGATTACAATAAGATAATACTAAAAAGAGAAGCTTCTTAAAAAGTTATTTCAGATATAAATAACAATTACTATCGTCATATAATGTATTTGCTGATCACCACAGTTTTATCCACGTTAGTTACACTTCCGTTAGATCTTCCTCGTAGGAAATCTCTAAATGGGATATCCAACACAAAAACCTGAACTTAAGATCAGTGATTTTTAATATAAGTATAGATAAAAGCTTCCTGGATAATCCTCATAACCCTATTTTGTATAACAAAGCCCTCTAAATCGTCCAACCGGGGGATCGCTCCATTTTACAATAGTAAATCAAAGATGGCGGCGATATTTCAAACCCGTTTTCGAAATTCGAATTTCAGCGCTGCCTCACTTCCGATTCCTGTCCACATTGTCCGTATCGAATATGAATTAGCATTTCACGGATGCGGCTACCCGTGTGCAGTGTAACAAATAATTGGAGGTGACAGAACATTTGCAGGTTTTTTGCCACAATACGTCACTCGCACCGGCCTTTACTACGGAGGATCCATGGTTTGGTTTATTAAAAGCAGATATGAGTTTTATTTAAAAAAATAAATAAATAACCCAATTTTGTCGTCCTACATTTCTATCCATCTTATTCCTTTCTCGTGTCCAGTTTTCGGTTCCATAAACGGGTCGACCGATTCTCATGAAACTTTGTGAGCAGAGGTCTGACAATCGGGTAACATCTATTTTTCATCCCCTCGAAATGTTAAGGGTAGTCCACCCCTAAATTTTGTTTTTATTTTACAAATTTTTTTATTTTTTTTATGATACAATATACAAAAATACATACAATCCTAAAGTTACCCCTCTACGATCAACCCCTATTTTTTATTTATTAATTGAAAATTGAAATCACATGTATGGAAAAACAACATTTGCCGGATCAGCTAGTTTTTCTATAGAAGCTCAGACATAATTTCATCATTTGAAAGCTTAACGGTTAATTGTTATTAATGTACTCTTTGGACAATTGAAATTCATTCAAGAAATAGTAACAGATTAAGGAGTCACCAATAGTGGCCTCATTTAAAATTCACTCAAAGTATTCAGATTAACCCATCCGAATCACGACCCCTCAATAAACTTCTACCTCGTAACGCGCCAAATCTGCCTCGTACGTGCCCCAAAAATAGATTCAACCCTTTAGTCAATGTTATTGGAAAGCAACCTATTTGCCAAATAAAACTGGCCATACTTGCTTCTACGGGTTGAATGTGGCAACTCATACAACATAATAATCGACATACGAGCAGGTGAGCTACATATAAACTAATATTTACGTCATTAGAAAGTGTTAGAAGTCAAAATTAGTTTATTCACGTAATCGGTTGCATCATGTCTGAATTTTTATGTATCGACATTTTTATATTTTATTCACTCCTGTTCAACTAAAATATTATATCTAAAATATGCACGAGACTCGTTTTTCTGTATGTATCTCATCCTAAGATGTCGTCAGATAATTCAGTATACGTATCGAATGGCAGCTGGTCTGACTATATTAATGATTCCTTTTATTAACAATTTAATATGAATGTATTATTTATAAACATTTAACGTCTTAATAAATAGTAACTTAACAAACAATACAAAGAGACAGGGATTCCATTTTCGCCTCGTCATTTCGTTTCTAGGGGAACTTTAGTGTCAAATAGTTAAAAAGGTGTGTGTGTTAAAAAAATTATGTACTTACATAAGTTAAAGACAATTTTGCAAAATAATATATAAACTAAGCTCTACAAACTATTCAAATAAAGAACTTTAGAGCTTTGAATAGAAACGAAATAGAAAATTGTTATCAAAATCTAGTTGGCTAAGCTAGACTTGTAAGCTTATTTCACTCGGTCTCACAAATCTAGATAAAGCCTATTGGTATGTTTGGATTAGTTTATTGAAACTTCCAAAGGTGTTAAAACTCTATTAGGTATAATTTTGGTTTATTTAAAGTGAAAGGCAATGTAAAGTTCTCATATTTGCTTTAAGTGTATAAAATTTATCTCCACTATTTACGAAACTTTGTAAACATATAAATTATAGATGAATGGATATCTGTTACTCTTTCACGTAAAAACTACTATAAAATATTATTCTGTTTGTACTTAAATCACAATCAATAGTAGAAATAAGATTTCCTATTGATTATATTTAGAAGACACGTATTAAAATTCGTTTCGAAGAGTTACGTGCTTTCCCTGTTCTCAAGTAGCAGTCCGTGATTAAGTGGCCCCTATTCTCTCAATTTCATTGTTAGCTCATCCCTTCTTTATTAAGATGAAGATATATTGGTTTTTTTTAAATTTAGCATAGCATTTGTATTTGTTTAATGCACAGTTTAGAAATGGCTCTTAGCTTCCATAAGGGACTCCTCATTTGGGTGCAATAAATTAGAGGACGGGAAACATTTTTTATAAAGATTACTTGTACATATACAACTAGTCCTTTGTTATATCGTTCTAACTTGTTACTGGCAATGTTTTTCTTTATGTTTTTCTAACGTTTTTGAATTGCATTACGTGTAGGCTATAAATCACTAAATAATACAAAAAAATCTATTTACATAAATGGCTTTAATTAAATTATATGTATATATTAGTTAATTACTTATGTAGTGTCGATATAAAAACTAGTTGAAGAAAACATAAAATAAACGTTTTACAAGTACACGTTCGGAGAGTACAAAACAAACACTGTTTTAGTGACTTCGCAAGAATGATACGAAATTTCCTTCAGTTATTTCGTAGGTTAACTGCCGTAATATGTTCTCTGTTCCGTCAAGCGTGAACCATCTGGCGAACGTAAGAAATAGACGCATTTCCTTAACACGAGAGCAACAAAATCAATAGGTTCACGTTGGGAAGAGATTTGTATGCTCGAGCAATTGAAAATATTGTTCTGAGATACAGATGGATGTAGGTTGGTTAAAACAGTGGCATTTGAGGCCATTGTTTCAGGATATAGTCACTGGTCTATCTGAGCTATCAAATAGAGTCAAGTCAAGAAAACTTTGAACTAGATAGGCGCTTGATGGATACTACCGGCGACCCTAGAGCTTTCCTGCTCAGTATATGAGCATCAAAAACAGCCCGGTAATACCATTATTAGACGCACTTTGTCAAGGGTCACAAAGATTTTATTAGTCTAGTATGTAAACATTTTAATATTAATAAGAAGGACGGGCGACCTGTCTTTGAAATTTATCTTATAATATCTATATAAATCATATAATCATATAATAAATCTTATAATTAATGCCTGATAAGCTTTAAAGTATTTATACCTTTTAATTTAAACCAATTGAATGTATTAAATTGATTCACAATAGCTTTCGCGCATTTGAATTGTTATGAAGGCGGGTTGAAGAATTTAAAAATTATATTTCAATAGTAAAGACGCGTTCAGCAAGCGGAAATATGGTTGATAATGGAAAATTCTAATATGTGGTTGATAATAGGTGACAAGGACTGAATGATGTGCGACAGAGATAAACAGCACATGCCTTCTACAATAATATAGATCACGGACTATTGAAGGACGCGGCTAGTTATTTAATTTTTGATTGAAATTTCAATACTCACTTAATATTATACGCAAATAATAATTAAAAGTGCTAATGATAGCGTGCATGTAGTGAAGTTATTAGTTTTGTTTGTAGTTTAGTGTCGTGTAGTTCGGCGTAAATATACGTTTAGATATTTTTCATAAATTTGAGTTTTTTCGGCCTTTGTGTAGTAATCCTTAGCTTATAATATATTTTTAAAAAGTCACGTTAACTCGTACGAATAGGAATTTCTTTAGAATAAGCACAGTAAAAGTTTTTCTCCTTCAAAGTATAAAATTTTCATCGCACTAGAATGCTTCCCAGCAAAGTAAGATTTTTACAATAGAGAATCATATCAAGAAAAATTTATGAATATACTCTTTAACATAAACAGGCAGCCTTTTTAAACATTGAGAACGAGTACTGTGAACTTGTAAAATAAAGTCAATCTCCTTTATATTTTATAATTATAGGAAAAGTGAAAATTCCAAATTTGCCTTGTCTTGTCTATGACTAGTATAGATTTTTACTTTTGTATTTATCAAACGAAATATGCCGTTAATTTACGCCCGTTAATTAATGTCACCATCAGAGCAGACACGTTATTCACTAGAGCGTTTAATTAATTAAGCTATCCTCAAAATTGTGCCTACTTACGCAATGTTTATGCAAATAATATTTAACGTAAGTCTACCGAACAAGGCGGTTGTTTAATATGGAAAATTTATTAGTTTGGCTTTTCTTGCTTTATAATATGGCCAATTGCATTATTATTAAAGTATTAACTAATTTATTACAATTTAACCTTGAATTAATGTAATCATATTATTTATAATCTTAATATATTAAAATCGGTCCAATACTATTTTACATTAGCTCGAATTAGAACGAATTACATTACATCTAATTAGAACGAATCGAAAAAAAAAACATTTTTAAGGAAAGCACAACTTAAATGAAGATATATTTCTTAGTCAGTTAAGATGTCTTTGTAAAGACAGGAGAATTGGTCGAATTACCAACCCAATGGTCTGACCAGATATCAGAAATTATAGCTTTAATTATTTAATTATTAAATAAATGTATTTATTCCTTTCCCAGAGACAAGGTGAGGATAGAGCAGCATAAAAATATCTATAGTTTAGTTGGATACAATTTTCCATTTATTTCTATTTAGAAAGTAAAATTGTACATGATGAATAAAATATCATGACCCTTGTATTATACCCAGTTGTATAGAAAACTAATGAAGTGCATTCAAAATCAATTTGCGCCTTTCACCAACATTTTATTGATTTGAATTAACTACCCATTGCGAAATTGGAGTAATAGTGATGGGTATCTATTTTTTATAGTGGTGTAGTAATTTAGTTCATTCACTTTAAAATGAACGAACAAAAAATGAAATGATTGAAAAACTTAATGGCATTTAAATATTATTCAATATACAAAAAGGAAATAATAATTTAGCTGCATTTTATTCATTCAAATGCGTGTGATGTGGAAAACTATGATTAATAATAATTGAAAAATGTTATGATTTAAGCTGTTCCGAGCTTAAAAAGACAAATGTATAAAACAAATGAATTTTGAATTCGACTAATAATCAAAAGTAAGTTAAGATGGATTTGACGAGTTAAAATTACGAAAAAAGGTTCGATATATCGTTTCGGTATAAACACAATCTTTTGGGAACAGCAAAACCCTCGTACCCCTAAGTTTGCGGTTTTTGCTTAAACAATTTCCATGACTTTCAATGTGAACAAGGAAATTATTTTTCTTGTTCAAGTAAGTTAGTTTATAATTAGTTTCTTAATCTTTATATATTATTATTGTATATAAAACACACTAGCAGCTCATTAATCTGGTGAAGTGTGAAAAGAAATTGTCGAGTCTATTTTTAAAACACTTTATAGGTGGTGCAATAATAATGCTTCCTGCAAGACTATTCCAGTCAGCCACTACTCGATTCGGCAGAAAGTTTTTCTGAAAATTTCTCTTGAAGAGCGTGTGTGTAGCTTTAAGGAATTTCCCTCAGATGTTTATTCTCCAATAAAGTGAAAAGTTTTCTAATATTGGGTACCTCATAGTGGGGCGTTAGGATTTTATGTCTCAATGAGATTTCTTCTTTGTCGCCTTTTCTGTAACTCAGAAAGATTGGGTGTTTTCAGATGTTCATTATAAATGTTATTTCTTAATAATCTGACCATTTTGTGGCTAACTATATTTCAATTTATAAAATTTTGAATTTGAGTGTGTCGTCTGCACGATTCTGCTACATATATACTATGAACCTAGTATTGTTTGGAATTGCTGATTTATTATCTCATTCAGACGAAGTGATATCGCTAATAAAACGATAAAAATATCGTTTGCGGTATCAGTACAGAAGCATGGAACCATATGCATTAAATTTCGAGTGGCGCCACGTCATGCTAATCGTAGAATATTCCAGGCACGTACAACGATTTGGGGATATTCAACCTATCCAGTTTTGAAACACATTGAAAATGTGACTTTTTTTACAATTACGTATATCATTTGGAATAACTTTATTATTTAAATAAGTAGTCAGTAAGAGACACGACTTTTATATCAAGTATTCACTTTCTAGATGAATCCGGGTGATATAAATTAAGTATAATACTTGAAGTGTGAGGCTTAATATATTTTGTATTATTTAATGCATACATAGAAATTAAAAATAATACTAATAAGATAAAGGTGATAGCTTTTTAGTGTGTGTATGTTTTACATATATATACTTTATATAAACCTTGATTTATATATTTGAGGTTTACAAATTAAAGGCAATAATTTGTAGTCCTATAAGAAAGGATATTTTATTTTCTGAATAATTTGCTGATACAATTTTGGTTTTCGCCCGCCATAACTTTTCTGCTGATCTCTAAAAATCTACATTCAAACGGCCGCTATGTTTTTATGCTGAAGCATGGCTTACAGTTGTTAGTTTGCAGAAATCTCATTAAAACTTTAATTATCTTCATACTTTGAAAGAACAAGAACACTCTGTTCTGCGTTGAAACTATTTCTTACGCCTTTTTATTGTTTTGGTGACTTAGAAATGGTATCATCATACTACTAGTACTAGTATTTACTGCAAAGGGATGATTACAAATTTTGACAAAGGGATGATTCTTTTTCTTCATTCAGTCACAAAATTCAGCAGAATCATTTGATATGTGCTTGAAAGAAAAAACCATTGGGTAATAATTATTGTGAGCATTTGAAAATACTATAGACTTAACAGTTTTCTATTTATATTTTACGTAGGATAGTTAATAAGAGATTTACTAAAAGGTAGAAATCGAGTTATTGAGCTAATGGTAAAATATTTCTGTTTCATAAAAACTCATCTAAAGGCTTATTTTCTTTGAAATATTACCAAGAAATGTATTAAAGCGCAGAGTTACTGACTTTCGCTAAGAACTTTTCCAGGAATTACGAAATGTTCTTGAGAAATAACAATATTTTCTTGGTAATAAAATGGTGGTCCTTTTAAAAAGGTTTTACTACCCCAATTATACCAGTACTTTACTCTTTGAAATTTCAAGTGATGACCTGTACATTTAAAGAAAAACACTTTGTTAACGGATTGAGTAATGTATTTTGCAAAATTTAAATATATTACATTATTTTTAAACTTTCCCGACGTTTCGCGTGCTTTACAGCGTGCGTGGTCACGGTAGACTGAAGACAAAGGTGTAAATTGTCAAAATAAGTGTCGCAGCTGCAGAGAGGTCTATGTGTTATCTGTATTTATTGCCTCGCAGTTGATGAAATGAAGGACACCGTGAGCCAGTTTTGCAAAAATCCTTCCGGTTTTAGTCGATATCAACTCCTCAATTAAATGAGTAATAGTTACGTAACAAAGACAATACGTATAAAAGACAATATTATGTCCTGTATATTTGTCCATTTTTCTATACCAAACTCTCTCATAAATAATTCCATAAATATGTACCGTGGTATGCTAATAACATAATAAGTTCTTAAAAGTCCAACAGTACACGTATGCGACAGTTCTACTTTTATTATTTAATAAATAATAATTTCTTAGATTGCATGTTTGATATTTATGCCAATTTGAATAAGACCATCATTTCTTTTATTTGTATATAAAGTTATTTGTATGAATGTTATATTTCCTTGCTGCAAAGATCTAGGGAGTTTGGGTGGAAAAGAAAATTTATTTATAACGCATATACATAAAAACCGAAGGGATATCAAAACAATAGCACCTTTATGCTGTATTGTGGCGAAAAATTAAGCAGAAACGTTAGTTACTGAAAATTAAGCGAGTAATTGGCAATTAAAACATCATGATACCATCAATAAGAGCGAGTATATTATCATACGGAAAACGAAACAGAATATAATTAAAAACTTTAAACACCTAACACATAGGTGAAACTACTAATGTATTTAAATAATTTAACTAAGGTAAAACACAACATAAACTCCATTCTAAGCTATTTAATAAAAATGGAAGTGTGATATTTTTTCAGATTAAATTCTTCAGACTTGTACTTGGCTAACTTGTCAGAAGAAAATTTACTCGGAGTTTATTACAGCAGGTTTTAAGACCAAGTTTGCGGAGTTATCCAATTTTTGTTGTTATTTAAGTATGTTTATAAACTTTTTCTATGCATATATGTATACTCTAAAGAAATACAAGACATGTGAAATGTATACCACGTTTAGACAGAGTTTTATTTCCGTCACTTTTATTCAGATTCCTGTAGTTCTTAGAAAAAGCTCCCAAAGGCCATACACTTTTATAGTTTTATAATTTAATTGCTATTTTAAACCATTATCAAAACTATTGACAAGATAAGGTTAGTAACCTTCTGCTCGTTTGCTTACTATTTTCTAAAAATAACATATTTGAACATGAAATTTTTTGCACATATTAGTTGGCCGACTGTACAGCAACCGAACTATAATTTATAACATGTAGCTAGACCGCAGTTAGTGGAGGTGAGGACTATAATCATCAATAAAAATTTAAAATCATTTTAAATGTGGGGAATTATAGAAATAAATAAATGAAAAGCAATCACGTAAGGCTTAAAGATGTTCATACTTACCTACTTTAAGCCTTCAGTATGCATATGCTCACTTGTAAAAAACGATTAATCACTTTGCGAGCATACAAAAGCGCTCTAAACGTTAGGGATTAAAAATGTTTTAACTTGCAAATCACATGGTTTTTTTCAGTTCTGAATTTTCCACTTCCGTAATTTAAAATTATGGTAATATAAAGCAAAAGGTGCAATTAAAGTGGAAATACTTTTGAATAATTCCAACGGATTCCGTACTCATCATGACTTATCTTAGATTTTCGGAATTAAGACTTTGGATTAGGTATATACATGGAAGTGACATAAGATACTACAGATCGTGCTCTAAAATAAAATATTCAGACCCGAATATTTATCTTAATATATATAAATCTCCCGTCACGATTTTTGTCCGCGATGTACTAAACTATTTAATCGATTTTAAATTAAATTAGCACACCGTGAGCAGTCTAGTCCAACTTAAGAGTTAACTTAATTATAGCCGCGATGTTATTTTTTTTATTAATTGACAATCACATTTATGGGAAAACAATCTATATCTCTCCTTTTAATTTTCCTCGGACATAAACTATTATTGACGTAACATAGACAAGAAAGTCACAAGTCATTTGCTTAATTGCATTTGTTTAACAATTTTACAATATAGTCTGTTTCTGACTTTCCCATATCTATTACCTAAGCAGCTTTGATGCGACCGCTTAGTTTCCTAATTTTGCAACGGATACTAAACGAAAGATGTCAAATAATGTATAAATTCAAAAGCGGGTAAAACCGTAGTTTTATCATTAAATGAGATTATTTTTGTGATGTAAGTAAATAACTAAGGTATTGTTTTACACACAAAGAAATATAACTAAAATATTTGTCAACAAATTTATTATTTGTAAGAATATTCGACTTCTTAGTCCCATACAAACCTTGCTTATTGTAGGATATCTTGTCAATTACGACCAGAAAAGTTTCATTATTGTGTTAGGTTCTAGTTAGAATAAAGTAATTAAATCAGCTTATGATAACTAGGTATTATTCAAAAATTAATTAATTTCTCAAGTAAAACAAGATACAGGTTTAACAAATTGTTAAGAGTTAAGTTAGCAGACCACCTTTGAAACTAAAACAAAGTGTTGGGGGCAGTCCCTATTTTATTTTGTGAATGACCGAAGGCTGAATAGAACATGCGTTACAAGGAAATTCAGCTATTTATACGTCTGTTTACAAAATAAATTGTTATATTCCCACTGATATCTATCACACCCTCGAGATAAGAGTTTCTGCATAAAAATGATGGTAAATGTTGAAAGGCAGGCAACCGTGAACTCGGACCCTCATTTATCTGCCGCTGAATAATAGGATTTTTTATTGTTTTTCTTTTCACTATGAAAGAGAAAAATCGAACTGCTACATTCAATACAACATTTTCATCCTTTAGCGAGAAAGATTTAAGCTCGACGCGGGGAACCAACCGCTTTTTTGATGTTTTGATTTTAGAATCGTTTATTGTTATAAACATTAACAACATTAATCCCTTAATTTATCTTCTATGATATACAAAAAAATCTTTTATTTAGAATATTCCTTTAAGTACGAGATTAGTTTTCACGCGGAGAAAACTTTCAATAATCGCCTGAAATACTCTAAAAACAACACTTTTCTAAGCTCCGTTGCTCTTGGCATTCGTAATAAGTCAATTTGTACCTTAATATAACGCCATAAGTTGCTAGTCTTAGTGGAGAGGTTCCGGAAAACCAACACAAACTAAAAATGAACTAAAAACTTAAAGTATTGACTGTAAAACTGTAGGAAGTTTGCACGATCAGATTTTTTATAAAAACGTGTGGCTGGTTTCGTATCAGGAAAATAAAATTTGATAGAAAGGAACGAAATATTACTTTAGTTTTATCAGCTAGGGAGTAATGAAACGGAAGATATTCTAAAAAAAATATAATTTTATAAAAATATTAAAATAGTTAATTTTTGTGTAAATCTCAGAACGTCATAATTATAAATCATGATTTGAATGTTTGGTAAAAATCTTATAAAAATAGTTCGCTCTCAAGTTCACATGTTTTAAAAATTTTACATTGTATGTTTATCACAAAGTATTATTTAAAAATATTTTGCATGTATATTTTATTATGCAAAATGGGTATGCGAAAAGTAGGAAGAATCGTTAAGAAATATAACAATTTGGTTACAAGGGTTCCTCGGTTCGCATTGATGAATGTTAAACGATATTATTGGATGGAAAATATTTCATTTTTACATCAAATATTGAGACTACAAATTGTTCAGCAGTTTCTTTTCTATTTATGACATCAAAAATTTAAAATGGTAATGTACTTTGTAACGTAATTGACATTGTGAAAGTTATTTTGATTATCCTGCTTTGCTCAGATCAATCCTAGGTTTTATATATGGTAAATAGATATTTGTTTCACTGGGGTCACTCCCCAGTGAAACATGAACTCTTACATTTATATATCATAACTCGTACATGTATATTAATTTGTTGTATAGTTCAAAATACCGTTTAAAACCAAAAAACACTGAAAACATTTCGCTTTATTATGTTAGTATATTGTCAGTCCTGTGTCAATTTTGCAATAAAAACAGTCTAGTTCTTTCAATATATTCAACATTTCAAGGTCGAATTTTGTATGAAATTTGCATTTTTACGTTAAATTGAGAGAGATATATATCAATACAAATATTTTAAATTACATCGAAGAAGACCTCTTCAAAATTAATTTCACTATACACTATGTACTGTTGGAAAGTCGACATCGTAAATGCTCACAAATGATAATTCACTTGTTTATACAGAAAATTTACGCAGTACTTACCTTTTATTGCCACTGACACACTATAATCCTACCTTAATTGGTACCAATTATTAATAATGTACCAACGCAACGTACGTCTTTTAAACGAATTTTCAAAAATAATTGTAGAGTAATTGTAGATTTGTACAATTCAAGCAGTAAAACTTTTGATTTTGAAAACCAGACGCTTATCCCTGTTTCACCCTACCTATTCCTGATCGTCGTTTGTTACGCAATATGTAAATATAGTCAAAGCATTGAGAAAAGGAAAACAGATGCTCACGATAAAGCTTTAATTTGTCATAAGTTTGGGCGGATAACAAAAGGAAATCGAGCCTCGATGAAACGCAATGTACTTTGTAATTCAATGAAACTCGAATCTCATTTATCCAAGTGAGTCTGCTAAGTATCAGACTTACAGCGATAAAACTGCTTATGTTATCTTCAAAGGTTTAAATGTAATTAAATTATCAAAGACAAAACGAATTCTATGTTAGCTACAAGCCTTTGATAGACTGAAATCTTATTCCAAGTAATTTTTGTTTCTACATACCACTTACGTCATACCACTTGAAGTTAATAAGTTAGTATCAAATGCTATTCACGTTTGAGTTGTCTACAACTGACATGATTGACCCATTGATTTGTAATATGCGATTTTAGTTCAGATTTAATATCCTGGTTTTAATTTGTTGTAAAGGTTTATTTATTATAGGAGATAGATGGAGGTTGGCATATTTTTTTTTTACTTACCGTTTTTGCACTTGCGCTAATTTAATATCCACCATGAAAACTCATATGGCTCGTTTGAAATAAGACTATTAAAATTCAACCTTCTAAATTCTACTACTATTATCAATCCTTGATAGAATACATGCTGAAATAGATGAAATTAAAACGTAGCCCAGCAATAAAGTAGGCTATATGTCTAATGTGTGTAAGGCATCTAAGTAATGTTTTGCTTAATGTTAGGTAAAATGGACTTCTATTGGTATATGATATGATAAATTACTATAGCAATTCAAGTTCTGTAAAATTTTGTAATTAACATTCTCTATTATATATTTTTGCAGCTAGTCACAGCTGAATAGGATAAGCATTAGAACATAAGTAGAGGAAGGTACAACAATGCTATTTAACGATTATAATCAAAAATAATTTTTTGCAGTCTTGCTTTAGTCAAAACAAACAGTATTAATATTTTTTATTAAAAATAGCGTAACTATATTATTAACATTGCTACGGTAATTTATTGAAAGTAGTGTTTTCGAAGTATTTGAAATTCTGTATAATTGAATGAGTCTACATCATGCATAGACCAAGGTGTCTTACTTTCTGACTGCGTTGTGAGACCTGGGGAAAATGAGGCAGTTAGTGGTTATATATGTAAGCCTAGTTCTAAGAAAAACACCAAACGTTGGTGATGTTCAGAGAACGAGGCGCAACCCTGTTAATACCTTTCTAATATATCAATGCTACCTTAACAGTAATAGTGCAAAAATCCAAAATTCTACCTTAAACTATAAATTCAAAATACAATAAACTATTAATACTCATCAAAATGCGTAGTAAAATCTAGCAAGTATCAAACCATAGTGGCAACACGATTTGTTTGATCGGTACGGGTTTCCAAAAAAATATAATTTCCAGTTCAGCACAAATTCATTCGTTAATTCCGCATTACCATGCTGCATACATCGCAATTGATGAATAGGAAAATAAATAGAATCGCAAATATGTGGATACAAAACTAAAATATTCCCTTGTTAAATCTACAAATATCATTTAAATGGAAACGGATTCTCAATTATAAGCTAAAAATTTAAAAATATGGCCGCAATTTTATTATAATCCATAATATCCCTCCATCCCGTCCTTCAGTGTAAGAGCCCCTCACGAAGCCAATTAAAACACCCTTAGCTTATTCGAAATGACAGAGGCGAAACTTGGTGCTGCAGCTCGTAATCGCAAAGTTATAGTCTAGAGACAAGTTCTCATCATTCAACTATGTTAAAATTAGTTATGGAACTTTTTTTGTAAATTTCAACAACTCGTTTGTACAGGTTAACAAGCAACAACAAACAACAACACACACATTTGACACACGAAGATATACACGGAGCCTTGTCTGTATGATCACCTATTTGCATTACGAGTTATAATGAGTACAATTTGTTTAGCAACATGATTCCGTGACCTATTATGAAGGCGCTATAGATTCAGCATAATGCCCTACTAAATTTAATATATTTCGCTTTCAATAAGGAATGACGTTATTCATTTAACGAGCGATAACCTGTGTAATAGCCTATAAAACTCACATTACGTAAATATTAGTTCGTTCTTCACGTTCGGTGCCTATTTTCTTGAGAAAATTGCTAGTGCCACCACATTTCATATCGGTTATCCAAACATCCTTATGTAAATACAAAATAAATGCGATTGCTTGTGTAGGGTAACGTTTCTTAAAAGTGATTATCTGTGTATCTGCGATGCCATTTTACGAGTGTTTATATTTTATGAGAACGTAATTTACACGTCAAAGATTTCAAAGAGAAAAATAAATTTGCTTTATTACTGGCGTCTACTGGTAAGAAATATTATTCTGAATTTAAAAATCGCTAGAATAAAGTTACTCGGATCTCTTTCTAATTATATTATATTAATTATTAAAGCATCACATTTCGTTTACATCAATTTCTTTGTTCGATTAAGGAGGCTGTATTTTCCCATTGAATAACAATCACACAAATCTACCCCGCTAAGGACATATCGTCTATCTATTTACAAAAACATATCTGAGTATACAAATATAAATGCCCGGTTCGGAAACGCCTTATGTATTCAGGAAAATTCATATTTTCCTCAAACAGGAGACATGAATTTATGAGCACGTAACGGCTAGCGTGATATATTATCATGTCTTCACAATGAAAAGAGATATTGATGAATATCACAATCAATCAAGGTGGATATTATGTCGAAAACATCCCGAGTGACCAACATTTTAGGTCTTAATAAATTGGTTTCATATATCAACATCTACCTCTATGCGAATAGGCTAGCTAATTTCTATGAAGAAATTCGTGATACAATGAGCGAGATAAGATAAGATAATCACAGATACTTTGCAACAATTAAAGCAAACTTCAAGGCAAGAGACGGGTTTTCAGGAGGATGAAGTCGTGGTGTCGGAACGTACTGGAACTATTCCGACTAGCGTAAGATATTTGACGGGTCAAATTCTTGATACGATCTTCAGTTCAGAAGAATTTTAATTTTAGATTTATATCACGTAATATTTTACATTGCAGTACAGTGGGTATAGTAAAACTGTGTTGGAATAAGGAAATTTGGTACCATATTAAGCCGCTAATATTATAATTCTAAAATATTTATAAGTATAAACTAACTAAGAACAAGTAAATAATGGAAACTGTAATAGTATTTTTTGAGTTTACAAATAATTTTTGCCCTCCTTTGGCCGCAGTAATGTTGCTCCATAACGGCGCGTAGGCTTCGGTGGTCCATCGGCATATTTGAGAGTAATTAAAAACACGTGTTACTGTAACAAAAGCAGCGATTTCGGGCAGTAAATTTTAGGTGAACAGTTTCAGAGTGCGTTCGCTGGTTTATCGGGTGAATGGTTTTAGAATTTTTGTTGCTCTGATTAAAAACTTAGCCGGTGTTATTTAAAATTGAAATATTTTGTGTTAATCACAATTTTGGGAGTTATGATGTGGAAAAAGAATATCTCTTTATTGTTATTAGCTATAGAATTTTCAATTATTTATATTTTTTGCTGTCAACGACACAGAGCGAACATTTGCATTATAAAAGTTCATGAAAATCTGTCACATCATTCACTCAGCCCTTACATTATCTTCCAGCTAAATGTTTGATATTTTCCTAACGTTTTGGTTGAATCACATAGAGACCCTTATTAAATATGTATGGGATGAGACTGACTTGGCGACCGCGTGAGTGCTTAATAGCTTTATTTTTATATGCGTCAAATCCGTTTCGTAAACTCAATCTCAAATCTAACATCTGCTTTGGCTGACTACAACAGAATATACTAAAATTGAAAAGAACGTAAACCAGCCCTTTAAATCATCTTGTTACACGAATGTTGAGACAGTTTAAATGCTTCAGTATTGTTTCAAAATATTCTGTGTTTTCACGTAAAATAAAATCTCTCATAAAGTTACAATTAGGAACACTAGAAGTAAGTCATAGTTACTTCCTGATTATAAGGGACAGTGTTCTTAAAATCTTTACAGGCTACATATAATATAAAGACCATAGATATAAATTAAAATATATGAACTATGTAAAACAATCTATTCTAATTTTGTAAATAGAAGATAAATCATAGACTTCCTTGGCTCAAGATTTTTGCATAGACAAATTGAACACTTCACAGACGGAATAGGCAGATGTTGGCATAACCATTAATTTAATAATCGTACATTTGAAATGTAGTATTACTGTTTATTTAAACAATATTTGGCTTTCATATCTGGTATTTTAAAAACAAAGCGATGCACGAACTGCCGAACGTGCGAAAGATCAGTTGAGCGAATTTTTTATTTTTCTATAATGTACATTTTTCAAATATGCAAACACTTTAACAGATGAATGAATTCTTAGCGAATAGCGTATATTTTGTAGAAAAAAATTAGTTATAAATAGGAACTTCTTTTCTCATTCACTTGTTTTAAGATAAGCTATATTGAGATCTGGCGATCAAATTTTCCAAAGTAAGGAAAAATAATCTTGAAATCCGTCCGTCTTAGCTAGACGTGGCGTGGTATTTGAATTGAACCTCCACGGGCTATCAGCCTTGACACGTCATCAGTTTTCGAGAGCACTTCATCCTCAGGCGAAATTCCATTGAGGACATTTACACCTTATCAAAGGCATTTGCTGACACGGCCTTCTATTATCAAATAATTTTAGCAAATTTACTCCATCAGCTTATTAGCGAATTAGGCCCGAGTACTTTTAACAAAAGTAGAACTTTGGAGTATAATCACTTGAGTATATTCTAAAGTATTCTATTCTTTGTAATTGTGTCTATTGATGTAGTTTATGAATATTATAATTTTAAATATTACATATATTATAATAAATATTATATAATAGGTCATAATTATGGTGAATGACCTCTAGGATTTATACTTGTAGTCCTTTGTTAAATCCGTAGATGATCTTAAAATATACACATTTGTTTTTTTATTATTATGCGAAGACATCAGCAAGCATTTTATTTTAGCTTTTATCGCGAAAATTTCAAGACTACATAATGTAATATAATGTGAGGGTCCGAAGTATGTAACGATTGGTTTGTGAGATTCAAAAATATTCCGGGTTTCGCGTGGAAACGGTACAACACTTTATGTTTGAATGTTCAAATAACGCGTGCCATAATTTGACGTATATTTTAAAAACACTTTTCTCAACAATAACTATCCAACAATGTATAATCTTTTCCGCGTCCCGATTGATTGGGATTGATGAAAGCCGAAATAACGGTTGCGGGGTGGTTATTTTCAGCGGCTCATTTGTCATTCGGCACTTACTGAAAACGTGGATTACGACCTCCACGACCTTCGCTAACCTATTTTCACGCATAACCTGTAAATTGAAATATTGTGAAAAACAATTCGCTGCTTTTATATTCATTTTAATCGAGCCTACGTCTTACCGCGTATAACCGTAAATTATGTGTTAATTATACTTATAATATTTGAAGTCATTCTTTCACTCTTTTGAATCATTTATAATGACGTTGTTCTAAGCCGGTCTTTCAATCTTTAAATCTTATTTTTAAATATTAAATTATCGTTTATTAATTAGAGCTTTTAGCTTTCTAAAACATGAGGTGTCAATAAATGCAAAAAAAAAAGTGTTTGCACTGTGTTTACTCAAATCGTTTCACTATTTTTAATGATTAGCTCGAGTGCCAATATGGACCTCTCATATGTTTTTTTAAATTTATTCAGAATTTTAGAATTCATTGTTATAGGGGCATTGTATAAATCATCTGTGAAAATTTAAACAGTCTTTCTTTCATGGTCCTAGTGATGGAAACGGGCAGACAGAGAGACGAGTCATTAATAGCGCATCTGGAATTAAAAAATACATTTAGAAGAAACTCCCGAACTTTCTATTGTAAAGAAAAGCGGTTTATTTTATAAACAGTACATGTTCAGATTTCAGTAATCCACTTAACCCAAAATTTATTCCCCTAAAACCTTTAATATTCGGAACGAAAACAAACGGAAAAGCTTGTTTTTCTGCATGAATCAAATGGATGTCGTAATCGTTACGAAAAGTGCACAGTCATGTATCAAGGTTTTCACGATTGAAACGGCCATTTTAAAAAACAAGTGAAAGGTGTCTGAAAATTGCTGTGTTCCAAGCTTGCTTCTCTGTGTTTAAATTGGCTCGAGCTTTGCGAATACGAAGTGAGCGTTCACTCGTCACGGATCGCCTCTATAGTGACAAACTTTATAATTGGACTTTAATTGTATAGTATGATATGATATAATATGATATAGTATAAATTTAATCTCTATCTCTGCGTCGTGCCTCGTGCCTCCCCTCTCTTCTTAATTCTTTGACTCCTCATTTACTATTAAAGCTATTCGTTTATGGAACTCTCTGCCTGTAAAAATTAGAAGAGCTCAAACTATTTCTAGTAGTAAGTATTTTTATTATTGTTATAATAAATTTTATTGTTATATATCGCGAGTGCATTATAGAAACGGTTCTGTCTTTGTATTTGTTATTTATTAAGAATAGCCAGTGGTGAATACTTGTGCTATAAATTCGCTGTATTCGGTGTCACCAGTTATGTCAAAGTATTTTTTCTGTGTGTTAGATTTATTACGATCTATGAACGTTGTTTGATATTTACGATTTTAGATCATTATAATGACGTTATTTCCATATGCGCGAGTAATCATTCGCTCGAGCAGAAGGATAATTTCTCGTGCAAAGAGAAATGCAGCTAAAACCAGGCTGAAGACGTTGAAGTACGAATACATTATTATTTTTTATTATGAGAGAAGACAGAGAAAAATAAAGTCTTAACAAATTAAGTATATCTATAAGTTTTACAATCGTTAAGACGAGATTTTTTTACAAAAAAATCTAAGAAGTAAGTATGTTTCATTGGCTTCTTTATACAAAGGTCATATTATTTATTATATGCGTTTTTAAATCAGGCATGAAAAATCCAAACACTTTTCTGACTTCACTTCTATATTTACTACATTATAATTACAGAAGGACACCAGAAAACTGCCAGGCTGTTTTTGTAAGGGTAATTAGAATTAGATTAGATAAAATTCTGAGATAAAAAAATTTGCCAATAAATATAAACTTGCAATATTTATTTGCTTATGTTAGCAAGTGGGTGCTTAAATATTTTCACCCCTAACCGGAAGATTTATAACATTTTTTAGACATATGGCTCATATTTGAGCAGAAATTTTAACTCGAGACAGTATTAGTATGCATTTGAACTAATTTCACTCAATAATTTAATAAAAGTACCACAAAGAATACTTATATATTTACACAATTATTAGTTTGAAAGTCTTGGCTTAAAATAGAATCATAAAGACACCAAATGTACCCAAAAACAGTTGACTAAACTAGCAAAGTGGGCTGAACGTTCTTGACAACGCAAAAGGGACAATGGTTATAAACTACACTCCCATAAGAAAATTATTGGACCTTCGTCAACCGCCATTTCACGTCACATACATTATATATCTATTTTGAGAGATAGTTTAACAGTTTCAACGTTAGTGATAGAGATGTGGTCTATAATTTTTTTGTTATTTGGCTTAATTCTAGACTGACAGATAAGTTGTGGCTCCATGAAAACAATGTATTTGTATTTTTACACGTAATTGCTTCAAAACGATGAAATACACTTGGCTGTTGTATATCAGTATTCTCATCCAGGCAGCTTTTAATAATTTAATCTAAGAAAGGCTTTGATTAAGTATTATATGTATCGTAAATTATTTTTATTTGCCTGACATCGATATAGAGAAGATTTACTTTATATGACATCATCACAGCAGATAAACATTTATGCAGCACAAACGAACCCATATGGGAAATGGAAAAACGGTTTATATACTCTTATTTATTTGAATCATTGAATACGACGATTTCAGCTCTCCTTACGAGAACGTTCATGTTCTATGGAGATTTTATGGACGTAGTTTTAGTATGTCACTTCTTAGTAGTATGTTTCCGATTTAGCAATAAATTTATTTTCTATATACTGTATCTCAATATGTGATATTGTTTAAGGTGGTGTGTTAATAAATACAATCAGACGTTACTTCGAGGAAGTCCACTATAAAATTCTAGACCAATTTAGTAGTTGGGCGAAAAAATACTCAAACACTCCTTTTTTAGAATTCAGTTTCAGCTCATTACGAGCATTTTAAACAAATACTAGCCGAATATAACGGCAGTATGTAAATGGTGGACTAAATACTATGTTTCCAGTTCTACTCTTCCACTTTGATTTGGAAGTTGGAAGTACGAGTAAATATATATTATTTTTAAGTTCATAAGTGTATCGAACTTCGTTCTCATACCAAGTTTTCTCGAAGCTATTCATCCATTTTATAAATTCTTTGTGAAAAGTTACAGCTAAATCAAACTTTCCGTAGGGCATTCAATTGCTAAATTGTTTTCTCAAGTTTTGTTAATATAGCAACAATAAAATATTGTTCGTAGACTAAAAATGTCACAAAGGTCAATTAAACCTTTATATAGATAAGATTTCATTTAACGGCAGAAGAACTCCTATTATAATCGTAAAGTATGAAATGAGTTGAGATATCTGTATTTTTAATGGAAAAATTGACTTAATAGTATTTGACAAGACAGAGACGCAGGTTCAAAACCTGCTAGTGTTTGCATTGCGAACTAACAGGCGAACTTCCATAAGAATGAATTATATCATCTATTTCATATATAATATATAGATATATATATATATATAAGAATGTTTTAAATATAATATACTAAATAAAATATATACAAAAATATATTACAATAAATACTTCATTTATCAATGAACATACAAAATATTATCCCATACTTTTGCTCCGGACTCTACTATAAAATATTGACTCATATCCATGGAACGCGAGTGTAATAAAAGTGAGCCATTGGCCTTTCACACAAGATTAACCCTTGTAACTTGCAATTAGTACAACGCAATACTGTTCCAGAAGACATTCCTTTTCTTGTGGACCATTTTTCCTACTTTTTAATATTATTACTTAAGCCAAACTTCTACAAAATTTTAATATAAGAATAAACGTAGCGTATGTCACTTATAGCAATTGAATATCATATTATGGTTTAATATGTCTGTTAAACTTGAATGTATAATAATAAATTTTCGTAAATAGTCTCGCGTGACAAAGCAACGAAATTATATTCTATCGATTGACAGAAGGCGTTCTTGTAACAGATGGGTTATTTTCTCTAGCAAATAGTATACTGAATATCATGATTTCTATCTTTTTTGTTTAATTTTCGTACGCATTACTCTTTAAAAATTACCATCTACTTTTAAACAACTACAGTGTTTTATTGTATAAAACCTCAAAACTACATTGTACCAACATTGCACATGAATGAAACGGGTAACAACTAAAGTTGATGCATCTGCTGTTAGTAGCCTCTTTAATAGGCAATAAAGAGGTTACACTGAAGAACAAGGTACTTTATTTTAATATGGATATATGTTGTACCAGGCTTGACACTATAGTTAATATATGGAGCTTTCTCAAAGCTTTTGTTTGTTCAAAACGTAATGCCTCGTGCTTTGCAAAGTGTAATGATCAACAAGTCAAGATATTATGCTAAAAAAAATATATACTTTCACAATTTAACATGATTTTGTTCCAAAAAGACATATATTAATCTCGCAACTTTACATAGATAGATCTTTCATGATATTATCATATTTTTTTTATGTAATTTACAATTAATTAAGTTTTTCGGATTCTAAATCGAACAATATTCGATTATAATCCAATTTATCCATAGCAATCAACGAACATGTAGGATTTGTCATAAGTATAAACACGATCTCCTCTTTTACCATGTCGTTATATGGCATGAGAAGAAAAGACTGTCAAATTTATTTCGCTGGCAGGGAAATTCATGAATATTAATGTAATTTCGAGTCATGAGTATATTTATGACTAAATCATAGCGTTTGTATTGTACAACAGTATTTGTTCAGCAAAGTTTCGGGTTGTTGACTCTAATCAAATTAGGTTTGCATAAATCTATGTAATTGAATATTCGTCTTAAATAATTCTATTAATTACAATTTTCTTGATTCATCAATGAGGGCAAACTTTTATTTTGTATGGCAAAAACTGAGTTGTAACAGATGTAAATTTTAAGATACACTTAAACGGCTTATATTTAACCATAGAAGCCTTACGAAGACTAGAAATATTTAGACATATATAAGTTATTAGTATGTAGATGTGTGACTTATCAAAAATATATTTCGAAAGGGAACAATTTCAAATGCATATTTATACCGATCCAAAATACAAAAATCGCTTATTTTCACCACGAATTAAGGAATATCAATTGCTCTAGCTGAAAATCGTTTGCAGCTTGATTGTACAGATCGTCTCAGGAGTGAATAATACCCTAAAATACACTTCAATAAACCGACGTCAGAATACATTCTCAATGTATAAGACACAATTAATGAACAATATTAAAAGGTCTTTCATGAGTATATCTACGACTTCAAGGTCCGAGAAGTTTGTTCTCAAAATGGATTGCAATTTAATTAAACTAATCTTCGTAAGTACAGATGTTCAACATAACATCGGATTTCATACAAAATGGACTCACTTGCAATTTGCTTCAGCGCGCTGACGGCCGACTTTAGCGTATTTAATGTCCGCCGTCGGAAATTTTTCCTGAACGAAAAGTTTTCCATATCAATATTCACAGACATAACTCATTAATCGTACAGAATACCTTTTGTATGGGAAGGCGGGAATAAACTGGTAAATGCATATCAGTTAACGTCAGCTCGCACACGGAAAGTGATCAAAGGGGACATAGTAAGGCGTGGAGCCGACGGAGATTACATTTTTATAGAAATTCCGGTTATAAAGTTATATGACGATTAACGAAATCTGCGTGGATTTTTTAACCTTTTTGTAAGTCGTACAAATATCCAATTGCACAGCAAACATGGTTTTCTTAGCAATATTGTATTACTATACTTTTTTAAAGCGTTCGTGAATAATTTTAGATAGTTCCATAACACTAAAAATACAATGTAATCGTTTTCATAATTACCTGAGTTATTTGAATGAATTATAAATAGTTTAATGACTACTACATTCCGTTTATGATCCAGCTTTGATTATCTAATGGTGAATTTTCAAGACATGAGTTCAAAGTGTTATAACCAGGATTTCCTCTATTCTTGTTTGAAATGTAAAGGGCGAGGTTATCAAATTTACATACGGCTATTACAGATAAAATAAATAGACTATTATTAGTTCGTTTCTTGAATTTGTTTATATATATTAAACTTTGAAATTGCTGAATGAGAAACGAAGTAATGAAAAGTAGAACTTCTATTCCTGATAAGTGAAGTTTCGGGTCTAAGATGGCAGTTTCATCACTATGTGAGTTTTTTATAAATACACAATTTATACTATTTGGGTAAATATAAAATACAAGGGAGGTTTAGTAGTTTCGAGTTGAGTTATACATAAACTTCTTCGCACCCTTAACTAAAGTATTTGAAATAAATATATAATTATTAAAAATATATATTATAACACGTTATTCCAATCTTCGCCCGAGTCCGACGACGTAATTTTATGATCACTAAACGTTGGAACAATGAAGTTACACTAATTTAACGTGGTGCCTGAAATATTCGTAAATACAGTAGAACAATTGTTTATGGGAGTCGATAATCTCTGACTAAATCTGTTTTTATTCGACCATGACAGCGACAGAGATATTTACGCTATATTTTGGTACTTATTTTATCAAAAACATATCACACCGATTTATTAATAGTATAGGTATAAAGGTATGTAAGTAAAAAATATTATTCAGTTATAATTCACTTAGTATGAATACAAGTTAAATTAATATTTTTAATCTCAGACGAAAACGTTCCCGAGAGCTTACTCATTATTGACATAATGTGAGCGCAGTGTTAGAATAAAGAAATTAGATAAAGACGCCATAGTCAAGTACAATACACTGGCAAATGTAAACATCTTTCTATTCTCGTCCACGAGTTGAACCGCACAGGGTCATTAATACAAAGAAATAACTCTTAAGATTTTCGGCAGTGCGAGTAGTATTCATTGTAGTTATACTATCAAATTTATATCACACTTGATAATAAGTTCATACAAATTTATATGATCTCAATAAAACATATTTTTATTTGTCCTTAAATCTACATTCATTTATTTCAAAGTGGGGTTTATGCTGCTGTTAACTCCCCAATTTAAACCATAAGCCACCATCACGTGAACGGTCTTAATAATTTAATACTGAACATAATAATATCGGAATTTATTAAGGAAATCCATGTATAGGAGAAACATGTAATGATTTTTAACTCTTCGCGATACAAAATTGCTCCCTAATACTCAGTTTTAATAAAAATTCTCATAGCAATCGTAAGAATATTCTTTATATATGTGAGGTTTAACAAAGTTAATTTTCACTCTAATTTCATTATATTAATAACACAAATAAAATAATATGTTTCCAATGTAAATATATATTATTTATATTTGAAATATTTATGTATTATTTCATGGTGTGAACGTACGATTCGAAACTAATTCGGAGCATCGTAAAAGCACGTGAAAGGTCAGCGCTGACAGGAAATGTCCACTCACGGACTGAAAGCTGTGTGAAGCTTTATGCTTTTGATGAGACCACTAAACAATTCTCTTATAACTGCTTTATCCCTTATACATTATACAATTTGTGGGTCTTTTCGAACGTAGCCGAGATATATTAGTTTTGTTTTATTGTAATCACAAATATTATGTTAGTGAAGAAATAAGACCCAGTATGTAGTTTCTCGTAGTCACGCACCTTTTGCCAGATTGGCACATGCGAAGCGACTTCATAGAACAAGTATGGATTACAACAGGTATCAAATTTATAGGGAAAAAAAAATATTTTGATTTAAATTTTATAAGCCATTTTCCTGCATTTATATGAAGCAAGTATCTATTCCTAAGTATCGAGCGCATATCCCTTCAATAGTAAACTTAATCCTCAAAGAGTGTGTGATATTTTTTTATTTACCTCTCTAAACTACTTTAGAACTTGATATGCGTTAACATTGTTACAGAGATGCCCAGTGCATTGTAGCGCTTTTAAAAGGTTAACAATAGATTATTTTAATTTGCATCCCCCCTATAGTTTTAACTGCCTATTAGCATCCAACTGGCATTTACATATTTGACATACGCAATAATGTTTGGAATCACTCACTGAAAACAAAGCTTTATTTTTGCGCGCAATGTTACATTAGGGCGCTTCCTGCATTGACAAGGTATCTGAAGCACTATTTAACTTATTAAAAAAATCCAAGTCTTAGAGTTCTGAGCATATTCCAAGCAATTTCTCAACTCCTCAAGGAGTTACGTATTCGCCACGGACTCAATTAGACTGGACCGTATAATTGAGACGTTGCTAATTGGAAGCATCTCTTACCATTCATGGCAGCTACTGATAGCGTAATTAACTGAACAAGCCTTATAAATTACATAACATTATGCATGTTTAGAACAGGTCATAATTGGCTTTAATATAGGAGAGTCCGCGTAAGCTGGTACTGCTGAACGCTGCTGTATAGTCATTATATATAAACAGTGTCTTGTTTGTATTATTTATTTTTCTTTATTTATACTGTTTAGCAATTCGCTGTGCCTCTCATAGGTCTCTCTTTGCGCGGGTTGTCGTCTTTCTTTTGTCGTTGTTCTTTTTTATTTAAGTTTGCTATTTTTTATTAGTATGTCTATGTCTTAACTGACAACCATTGTTGGTGCACATACTCGTATATAGAATAATTGCATAGCGCTAAAAATCACACGCTTATTAGCTTAAGACCATTATTATACATCTATACTTTTGGTAAACCCAAATATATTCTTGACCTTGATGGATAGCATCGGTGTCCCCAGAGAGTATCAAGTTTACGACTGTGTCTAGGTGATACGACATGACCCACAAGTTTATTGGTCTGCTCGCAATGTGACACTCGGTTTTTAATGAAATGTACGGACATTTATTGCAACGATTAAAGAAACTATCGAATGCGATAGGAAAGCCATTAACAACGAGGTACGTAAAAATATCTGTTGTCTCTATCAGAAGCTTTAATTAACATGTTTCTTTTTTTCAAAGCAATAACGCAATTTGACAGAAAGGGACGTAGTAAGATCGTATTTTATAAGTGACTAACTCCACATAGCTAGCTCAGAATATCTAAACGCACGAGTTGTGACTGGATCATTATTTTGTTCCAACACTATTTGACCTATAGTTTCCAAAAATAAGGCCACAGTCAGAAACCCAAAAAAAAACTCTTCTTTACTATAACTTATTCTTATCTTGCCATGTTGAAACATTTATAATTTAATGCTATAAACCGCAGAATTAGGCTGTCATTGATACCATCGTCGCTATTTATAGGGTTGTCATATACCAGAGTGAGTTTGGTCGATATATTAAATTATTAACCTAGCATCGTCCATTAGATTAATCGATAGAGCGCATATGAGAAATTTCATTAGTCAGTGAAGAGTTTGTTTGTCAAAATTGAACATTCACGGACCGTAAACGCTGAACGTAAATCTGACCGAGATTTCAGCAGATTTAAAGTTCCATCATTTTATGCAACGGTAATAGCCTGAGATGTATTCAAAGGTACATATCATAGCATGTGTGGATTTGGAATATTTAATATAAATAAATAATTAAAATATTTGTAAAATTTATTATTTAAATATATTTTGGCCATTAATTTAAATTTATAAATTGTGATGTCACGAAATAACAGTTGAATGTCAAAGGGTAGCAAAATCAATTAAGAATGATTGAAACTTACGTCTCACTATTTTCGCGGTCCCGATCCAACTTAGGGAATGGAAAAATTTCACAAAGCGTTCCTTCAGCGGAATGTCCTCATGGGTCGCGGGCTCCGCAAACCTCACTTTCTTTAAATTTCCTTTGTCACTTTCAGTCTCTTCATCTTTCAATGAACTCCGTTTCGGGGTTTTATTTAAAAATCCACTTTCTTCGAGCACATTCCCCTTTTAATGTATTTGATTTCGCGATATGACTGATGTGATTGGTTCGCATTCAGAAAATTCACGTTTTCAACCTCTTTTGACACTCTCTTTGAATGTGTTCAACTGAATTTCACTTAAATATACTTTGTTTTACGCTCAATACAATGCAAACTGAGTAGCGTGATGATACTAATAATTTCGAATACAATACGACACTTGGCTATGTTTCAACTGTTGACTTTTAGGTCGCTCAATATAAACTAAATGTTGATAAGATTTTCTGACAATAATAGCATGCTATATTTAATAAAAATGTATATTCACTTTAATATTTTGCAAATTTAACGATTAATAAAAGCATTATAAATTAAAATATTATGAATATGATTCATTATTTCTTGTAAATATTTGCAAGATAGTTAAAACGCGAGGTCGCGCTGGAGCGTTTTTAAAATAAAAACAAATTAATTAAAACTTAAATTTTATAGTACCGGTTACAATGGTGATTAGCTTAAGACTCACTCAATATCAAATATTCGAGACCCGGAGCCAGACAGTCAGTCAGCAATATTCGTAAGAATAAACATAGGTGTTTCTTAGTAATTTTAGATTAGGAAATGTGTCAGCAGTATTCGTGAGAGTAGATGTGGATGTATCTTTGATATTAAATATTAGGAAATATTTCTTGTGACTGTATAACTAGATATATTATTGAGCGAGTATTCATTCCATTTAAAATGTTACGAAATTTGAAACAAGTTGGTTTCCTTGCAAACAAAGCCATTTCAACTTATCGTTACAATAGAAACAAATAGCTCCAGTCATTTAATACTTGTAGTTAAGTATGTTTTACGAGAATAAGCATTTTCCTAGAAACCTTAACCCTGAACCGTATTGCCTTTAAGAAACAAAAGCAATATACCTTGACATTCTTTAGAAGAAAATATATTTTGACAACTCTCAACTTGCAAACAAGTTACCTAACTTAATTTTGAAGTATCCTAATTTACTGTTTTGTTGTTCAAAAAGTTCGACGCGTGCACAAAGATTCCTTATCGAGAAAATGTTGTGCCGATAAAAATTTAAGTCAAATTTAAATTCACCTAAAATAGTATACGATATTTTTGAAAAATAATCCTTGAAGCTCTAGTTTTATTTATGAAACTTTAATATACATAAAAGCTAGAGCTTTTATAACACACAAGTATCTCATGATGTTTTGAAGTTGTGTGTTGTGTTCGAAATTTAAGAAATTATTACATTCAGTCTATGATTCAACATTATTCATAGGCACGACCGCCACTTTTCAATAAATAGATATTGCATATTACCTAAAGCAAACTTAACGCCGGTCCATGCGGTGCGTACATACTGGAAGAGGCGGCGATAGAGCGGGCGCGGTCTGCGCCTGCGCACCGGAGCCTCCGCGTCGGGCGCGGGCGAAGCCTCCGCCTCACCCGCACCCGCTCGTGCCTCCAAGGACGACGCCGTGGCAATCGCTCGCCTGCTTAGCGAAACCACTTCCCTTCACTCATAAGACGGCGATCGTTTTCACGGTCACAACACGAATTCACTGTTAGTTTATTAGTAGGCGACAACCATTGTTAGTTTGGGTGCATGCGGCCAGCGATAAAGCTGGAATGATCTGTAACAAAACATTTTTGTTAGTTAATGTATAATGTGATATTTTCATGCGTATTTAGTGTTGTTTAATTATATATGTGAAAGCAATTGGGGTGTTAATTTGGTTTTTATTAAAATCGTTTAAATTTATATCATATTTCTCTAGAATAAAAACCATAGATTTGTTGAAATGACGCAGTTAGCTAGCTAGTCCTTGTTGTTTGGTCTACATTTGCATTAGAATTGAATATTGGCGGGGTGAATGCAAATGAAAAACGTAATGTATTTTTTAAAACAAAATTATTTCCAACCAATAAAAATCTGTTGTAATCAGCGAAGATCTGCTACAAAGTTAAACCAATATCTGATACTTGAATTAGTATATATTTACAAATATCGACTTAATACAAAGAATTGGCTGAAATAAACTACTACTACATATTACAACCAACACCAAAATTACAACGAAAATGTTTGCGTGTTTTTAAGCTTCAGAATTGTCGTGATTTTATTTCATACAGGGACAATGGGTCCTCCGAGAGACGCACTCAGACATTTCTTTTTATTACACCACACGACTATAAACCTTAAGCCACTAGAATATTGAGGCGTCATAAAGAATAAAATTCTTTGAAGCTGGGAATTAGACCATGCGTCAATGTCAGTGCAAGGCAACGAAGGGAAGCTTTGTAATAACTTGCAAAAGGAACGTTTGATGACCACTTCCTTGAAATATATGGATGCTTCTAAACATTGACGTAGAATTATGAGATAATTTAAAGTCAATGGCTGACGATTTAATTTCCGGGTGACAATACTAATGGCTAGGCTTTCACGTTACATTGTGCAGGATTACCGAATTAAAGGAGCTTTGGAGAGCTTCAGTTTTGTATTTTCATTTCTATAGATTGCGTAAGCCAAAGTATAATTAATGGCTTTAAGGTTTTTTCAAAAGGTATATTGGTTGAGTGCAACCTTTCCAATCGAAAGAAGTCCTTAGTTATACTTTGGCCTCTGTCCCACAACCCAATTTTTGTAAAATTTAATTTAAAAACCTTCTTAACGAACACACAATTTTTTTTTAAATTAAATTAAATTATTTTTAAATTAAATTGGCACACCGTTAGCAGTCCGGTCCAACTTAAGAGATAGGATTGCTTAGATCTTTAATTATAGTCACAATTTTATTTTATTGCAAATTATTTGTCTATAATTAATTGACAGTCACAATTATCTGTTAACTCCAAAAGATTCTAACAGATGTCGATACTTTTCGACTGGATTGAGTAAATAATGCACTGCTATGGTAAACCGATAAACGTGTCATATAAGCTACAATTCAATATCATGATTACCACGTGTTATTGAGACTAAAGTATAAATTAAATTTATTTTTAGTAAACGAAATACCGTGAAATTCAATTATTTCTACTTTTAATTTTTGATGTTAGCATAGTCAGTTACGTGTTACTGAGACCGAAGTGTAAATTAATGTCCTTCGTAGGCGAAGTCGCGGGCACCATCTACTATATTATAAATATATGAAGTGTCAAATACAAACTTACCAAGCATAGGTTCAAAGCTAATAAAAGTTTAACTATTGATTTGAAGGCGTTGAAGTTAATGTTTATACGTACACCGGGGCGGAATAGCAATGAAGTTGTTTTCAATGCTAATCACGACGCTCCCAAACAAACAATTGCGACTCAAGAGCCACTAAAGCGACAGATAGTGCTTTTGTTTTAAGCTAATACGTATAAATAGCTGATAACTCATTTTAATAAATGTTTTTCTGTTCCGTAGATTTTTTATTCTCTTCTTATATATTTTTGGACGGGCATAAGGCTCATTTAAAGTCAAGTGTTAAGTGTTGACGTACTTTTTGGAAAACATTTTGTTTGTCACACGATTTAGGTCAACGCGATTCTAGTCCTTTGCACGTTATCTGAAAATTTTATCGTTAACATGAATTATTGTGTTATATAATTTGTAAATGAGAAATAAATATAATATTCCACATTTAAGGAATAATTCTGTAGGTCTAAAAGTCAATTCGCTTTGATGCTAGAAAACCTAAGTACATATCTGGATTATGAGTAGTTGTAGTATGATTTATTAGCAAAGTTTTAATAGATTATTCCCAAAAAACCGTTTCAATAAAAAAATCCTTGCTTTTATCTAATTATTTGGAAATACATAGGCTGTATAGACAATAACAATAGGCTGTAACTTCGGAAATTGTATAGAACCTAAATTTAAAGTTGGTGATTTAAACGGATTAAAAATCGAATGATTGCAAATCAAAATTTCGTATCGCTTCTTTTAATTATAAACGAATATAAATTAAATTTTAATAATTAAAAAAATGATGGTTAAAAAGCCAAATAACTGTTTGAATTTGTGTAAGATATATTTGTACCAAAACCTCTGTTTGAACAGGATTTATTATATGAATTTATTATCTTTCCATTACTGTTTAATTTAATGATATTTGCTCATCCCTAACGTTAAGGGTCGAGAAATATTATTAAAACATATAAAATAATTTGCCTTAATCATTATTGTATATTATTATAGTAAAGCTGTGAGGTCAAACTTCTGTACACTGAAGAAATGCTAAAACGGAGTCAGGTTAGAAGAGGAATAAAACAAAAATGTTTTTCATATTGATTCTCTCTCTGTCTGTTAGTTTACTTGTAGGAGTTTATTTCCGAAACTTTTAGATCGAATTACTTTTTTGCATTAAAATCTAAGGTACTGGAAATTCATCCCGGAAAATAAAACTTAGGGATCCTTAAATCCCCTTTAGTAACTTTTAAAGCCCCCCACTTATACCGTCCCACAAATTATCATCAACTACTATTAGTTTCATTCCATAAGTTTTGTCTGTGTCTTGTAATCGAATCTCGGCAATGCATATTTTGTCTAAACGTAATCGTCATTTTGAAAACCCATTTTAATAAAATGGCAAGTCTTAGTCATGCCCAATTGGAGTCCCAAGAAACCACTTTCAATGCGACAAAATAGAATATTTACATTATAATGTTGCACTCTAGCTTCATATGCTACGTCAACTATCTGCTAATAGGCACTTAGGTGCTAACAAGCAACTACCTAGAAGATTAGGTAGTGCCTCGATAACCTCAAATTACTTAGCACTGACTACTTATAAGATATATACAATACTAATAAACAGAATAAATTTGAACTACACGATAATATTGAAAACATAACTATTGAGCTACGAACGAAGTTATTTTAACTAATTATGTTACTAATACATCTCGAACAACGAAACTTACATTTAGATAATCACTTCCAATAAGGAAATATTTTAATTACCAAGCATAAGAATAAAGAAATAAAATATTGTATTCAGCAATCGAACAAAGTTTTATTCTAAACGGTTATATAAACTGCTGTACGGGAAATATTTGAGGCGACGCCGATACAACATTATTTTTGAGTCTGCCTCAAACTTTAAGTTTTTGTTTATAGGATCACCTAAATAAAATTAATAATAACTCATTTAGTAATTAAGTATATAAAAACGTAAAAAGTAACAGCAAACAAACCCTTTTTTTAAAAATATATATCACTTTCCAGCAGTTAATTAAAACGGCGTGAACATTTTTCATTTCATTGGACTTGGTGTTAATTGGTGTTTTTTGGTAAAGTTATTCTTATTTATTTTGCAGTTAAAATGCAATTTTCGTTATAACTGAATATTTTTAGTGACCGTATTTATGATAGTATAGGTGTACAATGGGGACCTTCCAAGTCCTTCAGGCATTCGTTTTCAAAGCCTTAATAATTTCCCTTTGTATATAAAACAAAACCAAATTTTAGGTGTCAAGCGAAGTACCAGTTCAATTAAGAGGATACGTGAGTCAGAATCAAAGATAGGTATTTTAAAACTATAATATATTAAATTATTTTAAATATGTTTTGTGGACGAGTAATTCACAAAAATGTCACGTGGGTTTGGAACAGACTCTTTATCAACCTATGGCCGGCTATTTCTAGGCGCCCTGATGAACAAGTAGGTATCATATAAGAATAAGTTTTCTGCAGCGTACCATTAAAGGGATTGTACAGCATGTTTTGATTCATGAGAAATTGTTATTTTTAGGAAAAATATACTAAAATTAATAAAAGTATACGCATAAAGTAACATCGTAGTATTCGCAACATCTATAAATGAATGCTGTGGCTATAGGAAGAAACACGTTGGGTAATAATTAGTATATTTGAATTGTATATATGAAAAAAGTTTTTAGTGTGTAAGCATATTTTTTTAATGTATTTATATTGTTTAATGGTTACTTTAACTTTTGTATATAAAACGCGTTAATCATAATTGCTACTTACAATCCAAATTTTTGAAGCTCATCGCAAGTTTTTTAATCTGAAAAGAAGTAAAAGTTTATTAAATTGATCCTTTTTCCAATTAAATATATCTATGTTTTTTATTCTAAAATTTCTTTCAATTATAACTTGAATATTTTTGGAGTACCTTTATATATTATACGTTTTAAGAATATGAATAAATGTGCCAGTTGTTGGCACAAGTACCCTCGTATTTTGGAGAAAATTGGGGAAGGTTCGCGTCAATGACTTTGTAACGTTCCCGCATATATATACGAAGTATTTTTTTTTAAATTAATCAATTAATAGTATGTATAAAAATTCTGAACATTTCATTCTTTAAAAGGTACGAATTTCGAACAAATATTGCGCCAGTTGCTTTTATTAAACGCTAACCTAACCAACAATGGGTCTTTAAAAGTTCTCGTAGCGAAGATTAGCATAAGATAAGATACATTTAAATTAAACTTAATTAAAAATATATATTACATATCTCTAACGAGCAATCTCCGTCAGCGACATACCATGCACCAGTAAATCCACGTAAATCAATTACGCAAAAAAACATGATTGATACTTGCATTAAAATCATGTCCAAACACGCTAAGTTTCCAATTTCAAATGTTTTAGATAGTATGCACTTTTTCATTATGCCGTATTTTACTGTTAAAACGGCCTGAAAATCACACAAAACCTTTGTGTCCAAACGTTTTGCGAGTCTGTTTGGAATGCTTCGTAAATAGTCCATGTCAAGTATGTACAATGGCGTCGCCTAGTCCTTCTAGAGGCGCTCGTTAGGGCTATATTAAAATAAAAACAAACCACAGCATTGTTTCTCAGCTCTTGGCATACTGAACCCTTTCATACTCGGTACCACTACTTGTTTCACTTAGAATTGCGTCCATAGTGCATAGATATGAAAATGTTCTTTGCTTGTACTACAATTATTTAAAACCGGAAAAAAGAGGATATGAAAATCATTTACATGGAGTACCTTTATAGACATTGATCAAATATCGTCATTCAGTATAATTTGTATAGTTAAAAGAAAGTATAAATAATATTCAATTATGAATATTAAGTTTTAATTTGCAGTTTTTATATAATTATTTTTGGGAGTTTTTTGTCGCACATAGCCCTTTGTGGAACCAGCTGCCAATTTTAGAATCATTACGACTTAGAAACTGTGACGATAACACACTTGCGTGCCCTCCGGCATTGTGAGTTTGCTCCTTAAAGAGAGCTTACTCCTTCCTCAAGGGCCGGCAACGCACTCATTAATGGGTGTTTATGGGCTGCGGCTGTTCCCGCTTAGGCCATCCGCAATCTCGTTTACCCCCCCCTATTTTATAAAAAAAAAGTACAAAAAAACGTCACTTATGACAAAATTAAAACAATGATTTAAATATAAATATTGATAGAAACTAGTTGGTCGTTTTAACGCTTTACTTTGCGGACCCTTTTGGGTTTTCTCAATTAATTCAAAGATAACAAAGACAATCATTAATTACATGAACAAATTCGGTTGTTGCGTGTGTCCAACATTATCTTTGGTATACTGATTAAGTCCTCATGATAATAAAGTGGATACAAGGTTTTTATTAGAGGTAACAATGTTGGAATATCGATACACAATAAACCATTGATGATTTTATATTACCTAACTTATAATAAGAAATTTTGTTAACAATTATTTGGATGAATATTTAATGTAATTTTTAAATTTAAATAATACAAATTTGACAAAAATTGTAAGGGGATTGAAATTGTAATAAATTTTTTATGTTTGTTTGCAATTAAAGAATATCATTATTAAAGATGTTTTGTAAAATTGATATATTGGTGCGTTTATGTAAAATATAATATTAATTCCATATATCCAAATAAGGGCTTCAATATTTGAAATATGACAAAGCTAAAATTCTAGGGTCGAATATTTTTAGCCAGGAAACATTCTGGACATTCAACAAAGGAACATAAATCGAGATAGTCCATTCGTGCTTAAAGTCGACGTCTCAGTAAAATGTCTCCGAAGACATGTGGAAATAACACTTTAATTTAAGAGAATACTTGTGGTATCAAAGGCGTAAAACATACAGTTTCATTGATGGTATAAATCGGGAATTTTTCATATTTGCTTGGAAAACTTTGTCGTTTTAAACCTAGTTATAAATTGCAAGTTTATTTATTAAGTACAAATATTGGCATAAAAATATTACTAGTATATTAGGATAATATTTGAAAGAAACATTTTAGAGTATATGTAGGTTTTAAAGGTGAACACGAGGGCTTGCTTCAGAACCTAGTTTATTTCCGTTTTATATTTTTAAAAGTGTAAACTTTGAAGTACCTAGTGTGTGCTTTGTTTCTGAAGAACATTGTTGTTCTGTACAAAGACCCTTGCGCTTTAGCGGCTTATTGAGTCTATACAATTACGTCACCAACGCCGTGCCAACGAATCTAAAGAATTGAAAATAACTATTATATTTTATACATATACGAACCCAAGCTTTGTGATGTGTGATCGTCACTATAGGTCGAGGGAATTAGAAAACATTGAAACACTGAAGAATTTTCTATCGTCAATTACAATCTCTAAATGTATTTTTTTTTAAAATAGGGGGCAAAATCTAGGGGCTCCCCTAATCGATTATAATACGGGCGGTGGCCCATGACACTCACAATACCTAAGGCCTCACAAGTGTGTTGCCGGCCTTTAAAATACGCTCTTGAAGGTCCTTAAGTGTTAATATTGGTTTTATTACATATTATTTATATATTTATTAAAATCGAATGCTATCAAGTTTGTCCAAAAACAAATATGTAAATTACATATTTATTTGTAAAAGTTTAGTTCATAAAAATTTTAGTGCTGCATAGTTTTTGCGCATTATTAAATTTTAATATTTTTTTATAAACGCTCCGCTGCGTATTAGCATGATAATTGTATTTTATTTGAAATTCACATTCCTCGTTAAATGGACAATGCAACACATCCTCGATTTAAAGCAATAATTGTGTCATCCGTGTTACGAAATAAAAAAAACAAAATACTAACAAATAAAAAATTAACCATTATAACAATAACAAATTTTTAAATAATACGCGCGAAATTGTTATTTGTGAAGGTATTATATCGCTACATGTACCTTTCTCATCTCCATTCCTTAGTGAATTTGTAGTTCACTCTGATTACTTTGATCTCATATTAAAGTTTCAGCAACACTCAGCATCTATAAGCGCTTACCACATAATGTATTTTGTTGGATCAACAGACTATAAAGTGCGATGTTTCGAATGTAATTAAAATTGGTAATTGTTGTACTGTTAACCCTTTTGAGGGTCTATCCGAAGCTGAAGAACTAGGCTGAAATATCGTATTATTGTATCATAACAGATACATTATGGCAACCATCGTACATAACTCTGACTACTTCAACTGCAACTATCGAGAGTTTGAATCCTTTAGATGAAATAGATGATCATATGCTATAGCATCATATCGTATACGATACATGAAGGTTACTTTTGCTCAAATACTTCAGTTTACTAGATTAAACAATGTTTGAAATCGATGGTTGCTTTAGAAATAGTGCTTTGATATTTTGTGAGCATTGGAAAAATTTACATGAAAATACATTTTCGTATTTTAAATTATGAAATTACAAATGCCTCACATTCTCAATTATATTGTAATTACGCAATTATTGGTGAATTCCTCAAATGAGCGCGTTAATACAACAAACGGTTTTCATCTACGTATAATAGAATAGATTATCAATTATATAGAAACTACTTATATAGAAACAGTCTCAAACAAACATTAACCTGTATAAATAGGTTTCTTAAATGTTTTCCAATGATTATTCGGAATAATTATTTTTACAAATTGTAAAAAAACTTATTTGAAAGAAATAACTAAATTTAACAACGAGTCGGACCACACTAATTTTATGTAATGTCCAAAGTCCACTCAGCGACTAAGACTAAGGGGATTTTGAAAAAGTTAAATGAGCGTTGATTTGTTACACCAACTGGTGCTACATTATAAAGTTGTGCTCCTTCATATGTCATAATTTATTACCATAATTAGTTCTAATTTGTCATTCTAGTAAAGATTTTTTTTATATTTTTGTCAATGTCAGACCAGTTTTAATGCACAATATGTCTCGTTTCTATGAGTACACCGTAGAGCCTAATTTGTGGAGTACCCATTCAAAGCCAATTGTTAAGTACCATAAAAACAACATGACAAAGCGGGAAACCACTAGTAGTTAACAGTGGTATCCTGTTCGTTTGTTTTTTTTTTTTTTTACTTTCTGCACCAAACATTTCAGGGAACAATTACTCCCTAGGCCGCTGAAGCCTCTTCCTATTTCTTTCCAAATAATGACGAACGCTGTTCGTAGAGGTAACATCATGCGCATTGCTTATAAATTGGTCTGTTTGGGGTTTGTAACCTCTAGACGTTATTCGCCATTCTTCCTCATCCCCTTTTATTTTAAACTATTGACATCCAACTTTTAGCAATAACGTGGCACCAGAAGAAAAGAGAATGTTATTAATACTTGTAAAAGGTAACTCGGCTTTGGAAAATTATTGCTCTCCTTTATATAAACAATATGGTCACTGAAATACATATATACATATTGGTTTTCTAAAAGTCAATATAAGTGTGTATATAGACTTCGAGTAAAATTTTTTGGCAAACAGAGGGACCAACCTAGGACAGAAGAAGAAGAAGAAAAAAGTATGACTTAAAAATATGTATCTTAAAGTATATATTTATCAGCTGTCACCAAATATTATTTTCTATAAAAAAACCCTTTTAATAGTTAAGCGTTCCTAATAACACAACATTTTCACACAATCCAACGTTTTGCTGATATCAAAATTGTAAATATTCAAGTGTGGAAACGGGTAAATAGAATGGAGGATATATTGCAGCGTTGGCCGCTGGATAATATACGAGATAGGAAACAAACTGTTTCTATTTATTTACCTTAGTTTAAAAGGCTCGTAACTCGCTTTGAAACAGATTCTGATGGATGATATGATATGCAAAACCTGGGAACCAAGATCACATGTTTTGCATCTAAATATCATAAAAAGTATTAAAAGTTGTAGCATTTTATTTAGGAGTTGTTCTATAAATAAATTACACTGCACTGAAAGACATTTTGTATTTACAATTTAGCTTTCGCATCTTATTTTTAAATCTTTACCTGATACATATCGTAAATTTTTAGTCTAACGTAAGTGTGTTTCCTCTCCTTGCATTGTTCTGATAAGAGATGAATTTCATGTATTTTGCTTGATAGATATATCTTATTATCCTTAATACAGTACAGATATCTCCTTCTACTTCAATATGATACTGCATTCTACAAAATCTATACATTATTTAGTAATAAAGAAATTGTAAACAAAGAGTAAGAAGTCAAGTTTCTATCACAAAAAGACTTTCGACGACACTTTGAAGGTAAATATTGGACGGAATAAATGAATTTCTTTAAAAGGAAAGAATTTCGCTGACGACAAAATGTAATACATAGGGTTGTGTATACATATACATCGCGAAAGTGTTCAACGCTGCAATTTGCGCGAAGTATTTCGCGAAGACTTCCTATTCTAATTAAAGTAGGTATCTTCCAATCGACGGAACAACCTTGCCCTTAGATTTTTCTCACCATGTTGTCACAGTATAGGCTAGTACTGATTAGGTTCTTAGAAAAATTCATTTGTGCACAGCCAAACTCATTTCCGAGCCGTGCATACGCCACCCAATATTGGAATACTTTATTCCTATGGTGAATTTAAATTACCCATTCAAAGAAGGAAAGGCTTTTATAACTGCAAATGTGCAAAAATCTTTTAAAAACTCTTCTCTTGGAATACTTTGTGATGTGTTGGGTGCAAATAGACCGCTCGGCCTTTCTCATCAATCGCCTTCTCGAGTGTCCAACTTCAATCTAACTTTTAAAATCCTCACCCCCCTTCTGTAGAAAGTACCCATCTCTCCAAAATCTCAGATGCTAGGATGAAGTATTAAAAAAGTTGGATTTTTATAATTTATCATTGTATAAACAATGTATTGAGTGTCTGCACAGATACGTTTTATAGCGGGTTCAAACCTGACAAAAATTATTCACAGTTCAGTGAAATAAATATGGCTTCCTACCAATGCATCATACTATTATAGCTGCACATAACGCCAATAAAATATGATTTAAACGCGCACGGGACATTACGACAACAATGCGAACGGATATACGATAAATCTCGGTTTAAAAATACGATACAAATTTGTCGATAAAACCCAATAATGCAACTATCTAACTATTGGATCTCACTTGACAAATGCGCCTGAAAATTGGTATCATTTAGTATCAAAGGCGCTTCGGCAAACCGCCAAGTTAGCGTATGTAGTGGATTTCAAGTGTTTCCGAGACTCCAATGCCATATTTTTGCTTCAAAAAGATCTTTTGTACTTTTTTTTTTAAATCGGTTGCGCACCTAATGTTAATTGATATGTGGGCAAAGTCGTGTAAGTAGGTTACCAGCCTGGTGATAAAATTGAGGTGCAAATTTACAAGAAACACACAAAGTATCAAATAATATGTTCGGTCATTACCATATTATAAATATATCCTATATTTTATCGTATACTTGAAACTTTAACTTTTATATTCAACAGCTGAGTGAAAATACGTAATTCATTAAGTTTAGTAAACATCTAAGTTGAAGGAATTTTAATTTAATATGACGAACTAAAAAAAAATGTTCCTCTGCTTTTTTAAATATATATAAGTAATACTATTAGAATATAATTAAGTTTTTTGAAGAGATATAACAATATATGCTGTGTCTATAAATATGGTATCTTACAGAGCATTTTATAAAACATGGGGACTTAAAATCGAACAAAGAAAATATCTCAGAATCGATATATTATATTTATGAAATATTTCACGTAATGAATTTTTCATACAACATCGCTATCTATGAAAATTGATTTTCTGAGAGCCACTCCATATAAAATGTATACTGTAATTTAATTAAGTTTTGCATTTTAAACTGTTGCATGGGAAGTACAAATTTATTAGTATTCACTTGGATTTTTAGATAATATAATCCATATTCTTTTTTAGGTTATTAAAAATGTTTGATTTATGTTTTGAAGATTTAACTGTTAAAGGCAGTCGTTTGACCACTCGTCTTGTAAAGGGTCGATTCGGGTCAATTTTGTTCGGGTTTCGTTCGTTTTATGGTTATGAAATCGTCAAGTATTGAATAGTCATTGGTTTATAGATCTCTATTCACAAGCCCTTAAACCACCTCCAATTCGACATTTAAGGAAATATATATGTATTTCATTGGAATGGCTTATTATTACCATCAGAGAAAGTGAATTGAAATAACAGAGTAAAAACGGGTTCACAAACATCGTATATTAAAAGATCTTATTATTAACTACTAAACTAACATTGCTCTCAAAAAAATCATAAAAATGTTTAATATGAAACAATATTTAAAACAATACTTAAAGCCGGTTAGTTAAAACTATACGTTAAGACGCGAGTGACATTCTCATTAAAATGTTACATGATGTCACAAAAAATACGTAGCGAAATTTTTCCTGCAGCTAGAATGTCCAAAGCAGCGAAATGATATATGAAATAGAAAAACCCGTTCATCTGTTTCTTTTCTTTTGCACGTCCCTCATTTCGTTGGTGCTTTTATAACACGGTTACACAGTTCTGTGAGCAGTAGTAATGAGTACCTCTTTAAAAACTGAATATGTACTTGTGATGGTGTCACGTGCAGGTAACGAAGCGATGTCTAGAGGAAAATATAGCAAATTGTGTAAAAGTTTATGCAAAATTTTATTATGAGAAATTTTCTTGCTTTTTCTACGATTGTACCAACTGTGAATATTAAAAATAAAAGACGAAGGTGAGCTGACAAAGCCTGATCACCTTTACCGTCCTTGATTATCGTGCCTCTTATAAAGTAGTGGCTTTCCGACAATTGCTCTTTTTACGAAGATGGTCTTTTGGCTGATCTAATTTGGGGTATACACCAAATTTATAAATCAGGATGTTAATTGTATTTTTCAGCAATATATGGATGGTCACTGGACCGTTCTGTGCGATTATCAGGTATACTATGTTACACTCACTATATAATATTATTCGATCAACTAAGAGTCTAAAAGATTTATGCATAACATTTGGTATAGAAATTCATCGAAGTTAAATACTTTAAGTATACAGAAAGCTATTATGTAGCCTTCAATAGAGCCAGTTTCAGGCTTCAGCGAGGATTAAAGTTTAGCTAAAGTCGGCCACGCTAAGCTCGTCGCCATTGTCTTCCACATTAAAAACTTAAATTAATATAACCTCTTCCCAAATAACTGTTTAATTTAGTTAAATGTTCGGATAATATTTTTCTTTGTAAGATGCAATTTATATATATAATTAATCAAATCATTGTGACCATAAGACCTTTTCCAACCTCTCGAATGCGTTGGTGGCCTTTAAATGGTAGATCTGAAAGTCATTTTTTACTTTTTGGTAATAACTAGAATGGCGACTTGTATAAAAAATGGTGAGTACCAGCTTTGTATGAAGTAAATATCATAACGATGGAGGAAAATGTGAGCAAACCTGAATGTCCAAGACTGAAAAATGAACATCGCTCCTGGAAAACTTAATAACTCAAATCAATAGATTGAGTCACACAGAAATGATAAAAAACACCTTACCTTTTTAGAGTTTGGGTTGTCAAAATACATATGTTAATTAAAAGCTTAATTATTATTTCTACCGTACTAGCTCATGCAATTATCTGATGCATGTAAAATCAATTTTCGAATGAATCTATCAAGTTTCAAATATGAAATGTACCAATTAACAACTTTACGCTTCGGGGAATTAATGTAATTCAAAGCTTAATTTTTTTTGCAAATATATTATACATATATTTAATAACGAACATGAGATAAATAACGCAATTATTTTGATTAGTGGCGTAAACCTTAAATGGCAATAACCAAAAATTTTCACAATAGAGTATATTCGTGTTTATTTAAAAAAAAATAGTTATATCACATAGGATATAAGGAAATCACATTAACAAAAGGCTTAATTGTTGAAAATTTTTTAAATCAAAATTCTTACCCGTATAAATCGTGTTAATCATTTTCTTGCTTACCAATACTATATTAAAAATTCAAGTGCGTTATTCAGCCTTTGAGATGATGATATGTTTGAAATATTGTTTTGGAAATACCTCTATTGTATATAATATATTCTCTTATGTATACTAAGCTAATAAATACAAATGAATTTTTTTTTGGTGCGTTTTGGCGTTTATATTTTTCGTTAAAAAAATTTATAATTATTATTAATTATTATTTTTAATTATTAATTATGTTTTAATATATAATAAAAGGAAAAATCTGCAATGTTCGTAGCAATTGGGAATTATAAGTTCTATTAAACTAAAACTAGGCAAGCCAATTTTTCTTCTTTTAACGGAATTATCACAATTAACCAGATCGTTCTACGCCTTGGTCATCAAAATGAAGCTATCAGCATACGTAGCATACCTTCTTTTGAAGTCGGTTAAAATATAATACCCCATAAATTATTAAAAATATAATGAAACGTTTTATTTTATGTTTAATATGATCTGAACTTCGTAATTGACGTAGATACTGCCAAGTTTATAAAATTTGAACACGTCCAAGTGATAGCAGAGTTCATAAATTTTCATAATTTTATAAGAAAATATATTATAAATTTTTCCTTATCCTCTTAAGATTCTCGCACTTAGAGAATTATTTATGGCAACCACTTAGCTCTTGGATTAAATATATACTTTGAATACAGTTCACAATGACTGGACACTTCCCTCCAGATCTCCTAATATAATAAATTATTATTAGCCGCGTAGTTGTGTCTTATAAGTGAGATTTGTTGTTCTCTATGTCATGTGTTCAATTATAATTCATGTGACATTAGCGCATATCTACGCAAATAAATTTACAATAATTCAAGATATAAATAATTTATGATATTTAATAATAGTTACAGTTTGGCTTGGAAGATCTAGAAAGAAAGATTAGCTGTATAGCGGGGCGTGATGCATGCCAGCGTTTGTTATCCAAAAGTGGGTAAGTAGGTTTAAGCTTTCAGAGCCGTTAGCCAAAGGCTTTACATTTTTGTATTGTTTATTCGTTCATTATAGCATAAATACATTTTTAAGACAAACCCGTTTCCCCTCAATGTTTTACTTCACCGTATAAGCTTGTACGCGTAGAAAGAACACCTAGAAATTCGATCGAATGCGTTAGTACATGATAAAACCCATGGAGATTTTAATACGGATTTACGAATGAATCCTTTTGTTATTTTATTCAAAAGTATCACTCCACGTAAATCATGTCTCTCTTTGCTCAAAGTAATCCGACTTGCCAACGTGTGGTTGCGAGCAGACAGTTACTATCATTTATTAAAACTAATGCTTACGGTTATTTTTTAAATTAAACTAAACCATTTTCTAGTTTTATAACGTGGGTATTTTATTTTTCACAAGGTGATTGTAACTTATTAAGTATATAAATTAAATTAACCTAGCGTCTGTTTGCGTTTATAGACTTTGCCCTTCGTGAATATTAGCTTATTTTTATGGGACAGGTGAAGGAGACTAGCTTGCAGGGATGCGTCAGCAGCACTGGTTCTGACCTAAACCAGACGGAAAATTATTAAATTAATGTAAAAATATACTTCAATTTTGTAAAAATACATAGCTTAATCCTATAAAGTGTTTTTCTTTAAGTTTATATGAATTGTATACGCGCTATGAGTCGTATGGTCGCTCGCCATTCCTGTCTGACATTGGTTTGACACTCTATATTAAGAAATAGCAATCTATATCGCTTTCGACCAAGTGTCACGCGATGAAAAAATAATGTTGAAATTATACATATTGTTGTACAAATATTTTATATCTCTTACAAACCGTATATTTGGTGTAAATTTTTCAATTTTGTACGTGAGTCAGAATTTAAAATGTTATGAAAATAACAAATAAATTAAATACTTATTTTAACTGTTAATTATCAAAGGAATTCGAAATACGGAAGCGTAGACAAATAATTAATTAAACTCAGAATATTTAATTTATTATGTGCAAACTGCACGGTTCCAAACGATTATTACTTTTTCACCTCATTAATTATGAAGTCAACGTTTTATTGATTTCCACTTTGGTTCATCGATAAAGTATGTATTTAAGCTGAGCAATATGAAATGTTAACTCCGAGGTCATGTGTTTGCCATATGATTACCATTTAATCCATTTATAAGAAACATAAAATCATATGCTGGGTTTTTTCCTTCCCCCCGCAGGGTCCTCCCGGGTTCCTTTTTTAAAAAAAATAAAAATAGAAATGGAAACATAGAATCTCATTAAAAAAAGGGTTTTTAATTTTTTTTTTTTTTTTTTTTTTTTTTTTAAAAATGTCTTAATCCATTCAAACGTAAAATTTAAATAAATAGTATCTCTGATGATTTATCTACAGCAAGACAGATTAGTATTATGTGAAAACTGATACTGGACACTGATTAATTCAAAACCCTAATAGACCAATATAGCAATACTCCGCGAAAAAGTCACAACCACTCGACGCACGTTTCGCCCCGACACCGGATCATCCTGAGGATGATGCCTCTAAGAATCGGTGTGAACCTATTTCGTATTAGAAAAATTAAAATATTGGCTGGAAAAAAAAACCTCGATGTATGGTATATAAAGAGTTTGCGTGCCTAAGCATAGTGTTACCTTCAGACTGTCGGCAAAAAGGCAAATAAATGGGACCGCCTGACGCGCGCCGCTTCCCAAACATGCTCGACTGATTTTTTTCGGCTTCAATAATAACTTAGTGAGGTAAAAAAGATCGTATATGTTACATAGTCAATATTTGTTCAAGTTCAGTAGAGAAATTGGTATATTTTATACATAATTGTGGGTTCAATTCCCGCTCGCAGCGCCATTATATTTAAATTTTAAATTCTTCAACTCTGCTTTATGAGGATTCAAGCCGCAGCAAATACTTTTTCGATCGTACCTTGCCCCTGTACGCCATACGAGACCCCCGAGAGCCTTTTCTGTTAAATTTCTATATAATGAGCCTGACTTGACTCTATTATTACTTTTCCAACTTTATTCTACGTAATTGGATTATTTAAATATAGCTCCCGTAAGATATTGATATTTTGACCTTTAACTTTTAGAAGAAGATCTCTCACAGGTTTTTTGTTATATAATAAAGTTACCAGTAAATTTAATATAACCAGTGGTCAACGATATATAAACAGATAGGTCAAGAGTTCATGACCTTTGATTGGAGAGTTCCTGAAAGTATGGATCATGTATTTCGCTCTTGCAATAATTAAATAATTAATTTATATCATTGGATAGCTTTCTATTATAAACCAAAATGTTTTTAAATAAAGTATGTATCTTTTCATTTAAACCAAATACAAGTAGACGATAAAGGATGATTGTTTAGCTAATATAGTGCATTAAATGTGAATAATGGGATAAGCGTGGCGATTAAAATGGGTGGCGGGGTTTTTCTCTCTCGTCTGCTTTTCACCTTTTGTTATTGCAATAAATGTAAATTAAATGCAAAAAAACCTAATTAAATTATTTTAAGTGTACTAACTTTTTTATATATATAAATCTCCTTTAAAGATTATAAAGATTTATTAACCTAAATAAAGCATTCTTTTATTGTTTAAAACGCTTTCGATTATAAACATATCCCCGCACACTTAAAGCTGATAATTATTTTTAATGAACTAAAACAATGATTGCTAAAAAACACATTTATGGCAAAACAACGTTTGCCGGATCAGCTAGTGTACCTATGTATAAATACATTTTGATTTGATTATAGGTCCCAGCAGAGTGTGTATAACGTTAAAAGGAAAATAAAGACAATAAAATAAGACATGTACATCAAAGAAACATATATAAAAGAGCTTATTAAAAGACATTATTCGAAAAGTCATAAAAAGTATCAGTTATAACTTGTAAGAGTATTTCATTGTCATAATTCGAGGTTTATAACGCGTTATTTTTGCCGTAAAACGTGTTATGTCGTATTTTAAACTGCTTTCAGGTTTATGACCACCTTTTATTCTGATCTAGGTAACATACTAAAAGATGAATATATAAGATAAATAAAAAGACAAACTAATATTTATATATTTTATATCGAAATGGGTACAACCGTGTGTGTAAGTAAAGACAAGCTCAAATTCCAACAAAATTTATGGCGATATAAATATATATTTATGAATAATAATAGTATTTAAAATCTATATAATAAAATAGACTATACAATAACAATTTAAAATGGAACAAGACATACCAGTTGTTGGCAGAGCACTCTAATAAGGACCGTCGAACCACGATTATAATTATTCTTCACCGAGTTGACCTGGATCGATACAAAACCAACTGATGAATGTCGAAGTTAACGAAGAAACGAAATAAAATCGGGATGTATCGTTTCCGACTCGCTTGTTTATTATCTTTGGCATCCGATACATAAATATTGTGTTTGATTTTTGTCTAGAACACTGTTCCAAGGAACATTGTTATTATTTTACGAAACAGGAGTTCAAATTGTATATTGTATTAGTAGTATTAGTTGTGTAAGGTCGTTAAAACTGTCGGCTATAGCAATATCTTTACTTTAATCTTTATACATATAATTCTTCTGTGAGTGTGTATGTCACTGAACTTCTCTCAAACGGCTGACCGATTTTATGAAATTTTTTGTGTGTGTTCAAGGGGATCTGGGAATGGTTTAGATTCACAATTTAGTCCGCTGGACAATGTTTTTTAATTAATTTTTAATTTATTAGTAGTTGTTGTTTTATGTTTATTGGTGACAGACGGCACTATCATCGCAGTGTCAAATTTTACATTATTTAAAATTTTAATTTTAGTAAACAATAATTTATTAACCTAAATAAAGCACACTTTTATTGTTTAAAACGCTTTCGATTATAAACATATCCTCTCATACTTAAAGCCGATACTTATGTTTATTGAACTAAAAATATGATTGCCAGAAATCACATTTATGGCAAAACAACGTTTGCCGGATCAGCGATATTTGTATAATTTTTTTTTTTTGAGAGGGGGGGGAAAAAAGGGGGGGGGGGCCCTGGGTTGGGGGGGGGGGGGGCCCCCCCCCCCCCCCCCCCCATTTTATTTACATTTTTCAATATTTACATATATATTCTTCGTATGCTCTACAACCTTAACTTGATTTAGGGCATTGAAGGAAATTAAATGTATTCTTTGTTGTTTATAAAACTTACCTTTATTAATAAATATATTTTGATGGGGGTCTAAAATGCGTAGTACTAGCCTGGAACATTAATCAACGTAAACACCACCTTTCGTTAGCTCGATGTAGCAAATGTACTCAGTCAATCAGTGTCGTAAAGCAATAAATTAGGAGCAGATGGAAAACTTCATCTAACAAAGAAATCCTTAATCCACATTGATCGGGGCTCGGTAAACGACATTAAAGGATTTAACTTAGTTCCTACCACTAATGCCTTACTTCGATTTCAGTATAGTTGGAGTGAGCTATTTTGTTACTTTGTATGTTTTATAAAATAATTCACGTTAAAGTTCACAAGACTCACCTGAACTTCAAAAGAATACTTGTTCATAAAGATCCATCTTTAACGACACGTTCTTCAACATTTACGAATTCTAAACACATGGTTATAACGGACATGACATTGTGCCGAGAATAGAGGCAAATCAAAATTCACAATATTTTTTTATTTTTAAGTCATATACATAAAACATTATAAACTTCTTTATAAACGTCAAAAAACTAAAATAATAGACTAATTCCATTTTTAAATTTGTATTTAAATTTAGAACCAGAATAAAGCGCGTATAGAGCGAAAAAAGATATATGAATGGCAGGAATATATATGACTAAAACAAAGTAAAATCCTCGTAAGTAAAATTAATTCATTCATCGTTGTCGGAAACAAACAGATCGTTGAATATTCTTGTCATATGCAGCGACACCAAGCCATGCTTCATTTCCTTCAATTCTGAAATACATCTCTTCAACGGAAAGTCCATTGTTTTTGGAAAGCAAGAAATAAGAGATATTGTATGAATGCATTCATTATAATATTTCTATATATATTTGTCTTACGATTTGGTAAATTCTGCGTAAATTAAAATAATTATTGACTACTTTTTAAGATAAGATATACATATAGTTGAAAATTTTCCTATCAACAAACTTTTAGAACGAAAAATATAGTACTTCATTATGATTAATTGTAGTCATTAAAATATTTTTAAAAATAAAATGTAATAAAAATTGTATTTTTATAATGAGTCCATTAATTATTTTTTATTAATGATGCTCGCTTGATGAACCTTGCTAGAATCAAATTTGTTGGAGCCCTTATAATGAAAATCTGTATCTGCCAACCATTATGATTGATTATAAGTTAAAAGTTATTATGAATATATTAAATAAGCTAGCACTTCCACCATAGTTATTAGCGTAATCAATAAGTATTTTATGAAGTAACATACATTTTTCTTACCTGTTGGAATTAACAAAAATCAATAGATCTAGAGATTTTACACCTGTTGATATATTTTTCAAATATTCTCTGTAATTAATATCTATAATGAAAGTAATAAATCTTTATTAAAAGATGATGTCGAAGCAGGTTAGTGTACAAAGTTTTCGAATCTCAATCTAGGGGATGCCAACAGAAGAAACGATACCCCACATTAGCTTGGAATGCGAGCCATCAATGGGAAAATCTCTAAAACACTCCAAAGCCGTCTGTACACAAGCTATGTGGAGTACAGGAGCTTTTGAGCTTCTGGAAAGGTTGAGCGGCTTAATTAACCCGAAAATCCTTATACAAATACTGTTACTGTGTCTAATTATGGAAAAAGGAGTCTACAACCATCAACTATTAATATTATGTATAAAATTCGAAGCAGAACTAGTTTTGAAATTGTCCTTGATGAAGTTACACCTGAATAAAATCTTTCAAATAACACAACCTTTTTCTGTGTGGACCCGTCCAAGTTTACATACGTCGAAATTCAAAATAAATCTTATTTGCGCCACTAAATCTCTTCGGGAGCTTGAATGAATTTCAGCGTACATAAAATATTTATTGTAGCAGTGTGTTACAAACTAGGATTTTAGTGTATTTTCAACGTATGTTCTAACATTGACCATTATTCTTTAAAAAAGTTCCTCCTCTCTAAAAGAGACCTCATGACAATTAGTTCGGTCTTATTATTTTATTATTCAAAGTCGTGGGATTCTGAAATACATATTGATGTCCGCGTCTGCCAAGTCAAAACCCGAAGCACCAGTTCAGAAGTCATAAAAACCTAAAGATGAAATTTACCCCATGAACAAACTTTGTACACAGTAATTGGCAAGAGTAAAGCCAACGTGAGTACAACGGTAGTTAACTAGTATAAATGGAACTGGGGGAAATAAAAAATGGTGTCGCGGCCAACCTTGAGATAAAACAAAGAATAATTCGATTTTAAACTCCGAAGATAAGATTCAAGATGTCAGAATGAAAAACCATTAATTGCAAGTCGACGTTTGATAACGCTGGCAATTCTTTTTTCTTTAGCTTAAATGTTTTTCTATTTTAATTGAGAATGAAATTGTACTTTAGCAGTTACATATATCATGAATGTTTCAAATGTATAATATCTGTAGGCGTATGTCTGTGGCGAATACATGTTTTTGGTATCATTTTTAGAATAATTAAGCGCATTAACAAATGAAACGATTATAGAAACATGATTGAACGTTAAAAGCTATAAATATAACGATATCTATTTATCAAATTTACAAGTTATATCCTTAAGATTCGGGAAATAACAATTAAAACGTGCCTGTTTCTTAATTGTTAAAATTATCAAGTATCCGTTACATTTCACCTCATGGTATGTGACGTTAACGAGCGTATGAGGGTGATTGATCGCCTCACTTACCGCGGTTGAATTGCGAATTTAAGGTCACAGGGACAAAATTAGTGGAACAAATTAGTATTGAAACTTTATAATACGTAATAAACGCTTTCAACGATGTTTTATAATGATTTTTAGATGGGTGGGAATAGGAAATGGAAGAAAAATACTAAAATATATTAATAAATCATATTTGTATACTTGAGTTTACTGACCCACGGAGTATTTGTGTGAGTGTAATTCTAAGGCTTTTTGTAAAGTTCGATAGTTTTAGAATGGCGCATGTTTCATTCAGACACCAACGTACCTGGAGGGCGCTAAACAATTTGAATATTTTGCTAGAATATATTATATACATTGATTTTCTATTACTAACAATCGACATACTTAAAGAGCTATTTAATAAAAGGAATTCTTTACAGTACATCAAACAGTACGTTAAGCTATTTTTTTTTAGAGTTTTTGAAATAGTCTTGCTATTCTTAAAAAATCTGGAGCAAATTTATTTATATATATTTTGTTACTTATATACAGAATGTTGGCTTTCTTTTTCATATAATATATTCTGGTAGTGTTTTGTTAACGCTATTAAAAAGAACCATATACCTGCATTATTTTATATTACATTTTCATCTGTCTCGTTTCATCACAATATTGTAGAACGAGACGAAAGATAACTTTTGTTATGGGGTATATTTAGACTACATAAAATTGAGATCTATTTATATCAATCAAAAATACGAAAAAGTATTTTCGATTTATTCCTGGAATTGAAATAGTCACAAAAATATGTGTAAATTACTAATTAATGTCAACATTTTTTCACGACGCTTTCACTGAAACAAACTCCTTTTAGATGTCAAATACGGGTGAAATAATTTGTCATAAAATAAATGTCTAACTAATTAGCTTGTCATATATGAGGTGGGATTATCAAAATTTATAACTAAAGGCGATATCATTAAAAAGTTATATTAATTCAGCTTTTTTAATAATACTAAAAGCTGTATACACATGTTTTTTAAAATACGATGGAGGTCAAAAAACCTCGTGAACTCAATATATTTTGTCCCATAAACTGGATCTTTTTGTATGTTTGTTTTTACAAAATAGGGCTTGTGGCTCTATCATAAAGGTAGCCGCAGCTCATGGATACCCAATTTGTATAAAATGTGTTGCTAGTCTTTAAGGCTAATACGTTTTAATTTGAATAATGCCGTAGAACGACTTTCGCTAGGATCACCTCGGGGGTTCACAAAAGAAAATGCCTTATATGAAATGTTAGAGAATGCTAGCGATTGGAATTTGGAATTTCTTCTGCTATACGCTGAAAGAATGATCCAGCTAGTGTTAATTCAATTAATTCGCTAGGACACTTACATTTGTTTCACAAAAATTATAGGTAATTTCTATGTACAGGAAGATAATCAAGACTAGTAAGAGATTAGAGATGACAACCAAACAAAATGTCCATTGTGTATGGTGAATTCTTTTTGACTAAATAATAGAAATGCAGACGAGTCGTACCAACTGGGCCACCACATCTCAATTGAAGGGAAATTTATTCAATGAAGTATACTTTTATGATGTTCGAGCGAGTGAGCTACTAATTTCTGTTTTTTATTTGCTTGAGCAATTTATAAATATATACGAATACACACGAATACTTAAAATTTATAAACTGAAATGTTCATGTTAGAGAGGTTATGGCACTCCATTCTGTTATCTAAAGGTCAAAGGGCGGACATTTCAGGGATAGAGAATTATTTACAAAATGGAATAAAATGGGAACGGCTCACGAGTGTAATAAAGTAATCCATTGATCGAATTTCTAAAGGACAAAATAATTTTGAATGCATGTAAGGCAAACACTTCATGACAATTTTAATAAATTAAATATAGTATTAACAAACATTAGACTATCGCGATGACCTCATTATACTTTGATAAGGCAAATACGCTGTAGGATCGGTACAAAGATTGGGCAAGATTGATACAAAAATCGCCCGAGCTTGAAGCGAAGCTTCGAACTTGAAGATGCTAAATAATGTAGTATAACGTAGTTAACACTGTTAAAACAAAGTTGCCGGCATCTAGTAATTATGAGTAAGATTTCTTGATAGCTCTTCAAAAAGTGCAGACAAAATGAATTTCATTAAAAACTTAATGTATAATACATAGCGGAGTATGATAAATGACTTTGTACTTAGAAAATAGCTGGTTCATGTGTTGAAATATTTTACACTGAATCAAACAAAATTTATAGACTTTTCAATGAGGTAAGCGTCTGCGTAGAATACTCATGTATGCGAGTTTTCCTCTTGAATGCGTTGCTATTAAATCATCCGCCTTTTTGACTTGAAAATTTCCCAATGAAGGTTTTAATATTTCCATTGAATAGAAAAGGGGACGGACGGAGTAATGTAATGAAAGAACTAAGTCATGGGTTTATAGAAGACGCGTGATCGATTACTTTGCGTTCGTTGGGTACTTTATTAATTGAGTCGCTATTATTACCTACAATATCTATTATCCTTCTATGGATACGATTTTGTAGACGTGGCAGTCGATTACTTGTATTGCTACAAGTAAATTAAAACCAAACTAAATCTCTTTTTGTATTAATATAATGACTCGAAGGGAAGGTATTAAATATTGATTCAAATATGATGACGTTTTATATGTTTTTTCATATAAAACAAATGAAGATCTATACTTAGATCACTCACAGTTCTGTAGAAATGTTAACACTTAAAATATTCAATGTTAATATCATGTTTCATGATATTACTAAAAAAAGTATAAATATTTTAATTGAAAAATCCATTTGGCCGCACCATATCTAGCGCAATGGAAAACTGTAATTCCAGGAATGTGTGTAATTTAGTACAATCCAACAGACTATACCATGACTGATTAAAAATGCTTTCCGCATGGGTGTGGCGACCATGTGGCGCGCCTTTTGTGAGCACTTGCCGGAAAACTATTGTCCGTGCCTGAATGAAATTCGTCATTGTTTATGAATTTATATATTGTGCTTATGTACACGAATATTATAAAAAAAAACAATTAATTAAAATAAACGCGCTGATCTCAGAAAGTATTGATACAAATTGAAAAATTGTTTACTCTAACTCACTATTATCAATAAGAGCGAAAATTGTTTTTTGTGTTAATACACTCTTGGGAATTGTAATTAATGTGCTGCTCAGTACATACAGACTCAGGCGTATACAGCGTAGGTGAAGCCGCGACGAACAACTATTTAATATATTAATCTCTTTTGTAAACGCTACGAAACCATACTTGTGTTAAGGTATACAGAATACCGTATTAAAGTAAAAAGCCTTACGTCTATTAATGTAACATTACAATTAACATACAATACACATATTTCAATAGAACATATATTATTGAATTATGTAGCAACTTTGAATATCGAATTTTTACCCATAAATCCACTGTGTCCTTTTTGTAGTCTTGAGCCTATTCGCCAATATTCTGAGCACTTGGTAAGGGTAGCGCAACCCGCAACGCCTCCGTCATAAACCTTAATGTACTGCGCACATGGTCAAAGCTCTGAACCTAATATTTTCTATTTCAGAACAAGCCTTTGTTATTCATCAAATAAAGATCTAAAATCTCATTTTATTTTTCAATTTCCAAGTTATAAAGTACAATTGAAATAAAGGAAGAAGAACTTAGCTCTGTAATTTATTTGTAATTTTCTGAAATTGTACATTAAAATGCGTGTTGGAATTGCGAACGTAATTTTAATACTGTTATTATTATAATCACAAACTATTAAAAAGATCCTCGTAGAAAGAAGAATTCCGTTATCGGCCATGTTGAAATTAAGTATTCTTATCACGATTACTGAATTTTTACCTATTACACAATTAAAATTTTATTATATTTGGGTCTTTATACCAGTTATCGTAGTAAGTTTTGGTTTATAGAAGGAACGAAAATTGCTAAAACATTTACGCAATTAAAACAAAGCGAGGCCTTGAGGATTCTGATTAAAAACTCATTCATAAATTCATTTTACACAGAACATAAAGCCTTCTGAATAGGAGAGATTCAGGAAATCCCTAGTTGCAATATATCAAAAGAATAGCCGTTATTAACGCTATCTACTCGGCACAACTCCACACGTCCCTACATAAAGCCTAAATGAATTCGATAAAATGACCTTTCTGGGTTGTGTCTTGAATAATTCTTCGGATGATGAATCAAAGAGCAGAATAATTTCGTAAATTTAATAAGGTACTTATTTTAAGGGTTTAAAGAGGTTTTTATAATAATATTAAAAAAACAAAACCAAGAGTTGATATGATTTACTTTTCACAAAGAATAATTTAAATGAGTATATATGTCCGTATTATAACGTAAATATGAAATCTAATACATAGTACAATATGAGAACTGCTTTTTAGTAAATGTAGATAAAATTTGAAATAGTTTTATTCATATTAAATCCACATATCAATGCAATCCACCAAATATGATCGATTGTAAAACTGAATATATATTTCTCTTTTAATATGACTTTAAATTGATTTATTAGTGGTACGTCACTACTGGTTTATCAAGTTTTAATTAGCTTATGACCTTGATAATTGTTAAGTTACATTCATTTGGACCAACAAACATCGTTTCCGTGGTGTAGCGGTTATCACATCTGCCTAACACGCAGAAGGCCCCCGGTTCGATCCCGGGCGGAAACATTTTTGATTTTTCCTCGTAAGCATTCGAAAAAATATATAAAATTGCATTATCAAATTTTATAGATTCGTAACTTTTTTGGAAACATTTAAAAATAAAATTTCTTGAACTACAAGTCTTGTAAAATACAAAAAGCTAAACAAATACGAGGAAGTTATTATATTACTAATAAGATTATATTATTTATAATCTATGTCAATCACTTTTCATTTATTAGTCCATTAATTCAAACAAAGCGCCTAAACGCCAAGACAGCGAATATAAGACCGGGATTCAATTGTAAATGACATCGCAAAGCCGGCTACTAATGAACGCATATTGATTTTCCTCTTCCTCGTTTATGAATATTTAATTCTATTATTACTTGGAAGCGAATAATCGGCTGCGACTGACAGCATTTTAACTTTATAAGGCTAAAATAATTGTATCAAAGAAACCTTGAGCGCAGCATGGCTACACTGAAAATCTGAATGCCTACAACCTCTATGTTGTCATATAAATTAGGTTTAAGGGTTTGATTTGGTTTTATTGAATAATTTGTACTAAAATAACTGTAACTCCTTTTATTCATATCGAGTATATTATCTAAGGTTGTGCCCTAAAATAATTAAATAAAGAATACAAGATTTTTACAGGAAGTTGAATGGATAGCCGTTGTTTCATATATAATATTATAGCTCATCAATTATGAAGAACTTCAACTGTTTAGGGAACGTAAGCGGCAGATTTACACACACTTAGTGCTTTATCTAATCTTCGCAGGCCCCGAGGGCCGAGACACTCGTATTATTGTTTTGTGGACTTTGTAACATTACTGAAAATAACGCAGCGTAGCTTACACGAGTACCTTAAAACTCTGACTAAGTCTTTGAGATATAAATTAATAAAACCTTACAAAGGATATTCATTAATATAACACTTATAATTTTGAGATATCTTTAGCTGCTCAAAATGCGTCGAATCAAATACATTTTTTGTTTTTATTTGATTAGATAGATATTGGGTATTTCAATGCAATATACCTACGCATAGATTTCCAGCACTCATTGTATTCATAGATAGTATCTTTTTTTTATTTTAGTTGACATTAACAAAGGTTCGATAATATTTCAATGGAATCGTTTTTAACGAAAAACGAAATACAGTAGCGAAGATACACTTTAGTTATCGTGCCAATAAATTACATTAAAATGTACATAAAGGTAAAAATCGGTCAGTGCGAATGTTTGTGTTGGTGTACGAGAGCGGCCGTGATTTATGTCTGACATAAACTATGCTATAGTGTTAATAGAATGTGTATTGGATCTTGGAGGCTCTATTTATATTATATCATCTTGTATGGTGGTATGGTTCAAATCATATTATCATTTATTCATACAGGTAATATTGTCTTGTGTTGAATGTCAATAAAATGCTTCTAAATTTACATTTACTGTTCACAAAACGAGAGTAGAACGGACGAGAAGAACTGGCAAGAAACTCTCCGCCATTCTTTTGTTGTCGCCATGTTTTGATTTCACATAAGTCATTAACTTTAACAATTTATCATGCAAATTAATATAAGTTTCGGTTCTTTGGTATATTCTTTTGCTTGAGTGTAAATCTAAAACATCATTGTTATAAATGTTCATCAAGTAATATGTAATCATATTACACAAACAAAGAGATTAGCATTGGTAAGGTTGACATAACTAGGTCATGCACAATTCACACAAACGAAACGCAGTCAAATCGTTGGTATCTTTCCGTATTCCGTGAATTTATTTCGCCAGAGATATTACACAAAGTTAAACATGGAGAAAGACGTCCCGCCCCAACTCTAAGGTATGACGCAAACAGAACTTAAGACATTCAGACAAACATTTGGTATTGAATTGAGGCTTGGCAAATCCTAAAACCGAGTGTAACTAATGTTTGCTTGCAGTGTCACTTGACAAGAGTACTTGGCACGTTGCCATGACAACCGCGGTTTTAGTTCGCACGTCTCCAACATTACGGATGTGGTTTGTTCACACTGTTGAACTTTTTGTGAACTAGATGCTACTTTGTATTACTAAGATCAAGGAAAAGAAACAGATATAAATAACGGCACAAAAAATACATTTTAGAATTATTGACGTATCCTAAAAAATTATATTTATAATGTTTAAACAGCTTATAAACCTGTGGATTATAAATTTGTTCGCACAATTTGCAGCGACCCTGAAAACTCAAATATTGACGAAATTCTTAATAGCGGTCTCAGAAGGATGATTATTTTGACCGAAAATAATCAGAATTTTATGAACAGTAACTTTTGAGATCCATAATTTAGATTTATTATTGTTTTAATTTTCGAGTGGCACAATTAATAATTGTGCTCTTTATTTCTTTAAAAAGCATTAAAAACTTTAAATTTTTTTACAACGATTGTCACATCGAATGTTTTAATAATATAAATACAATCATAATAGGTATAATATATAGTAAAGACGCGGATACCAAAGCCCACCATATTTGAGAATAATATACACTAAATATCTAAATAAATATAAAAGCAAATAATAAATGCATGAAATACGTGATAAACAAATACTTAAATATTTTATCATATGAAGCCTACCCAGCTCTTCTCGGTGATAGGCAACGAGCGGAAAATAGTTTTATTTATGTTTAGAGTCCACTCACGTACTGTCGTGGGCAAGCTCCCGTAGTATTAAGTCTGGTAAAACCGGCCGTTTAAAACGTATTTTATCATAAGTGACTGCAAGTTTAAAATATTTTCTTATAGAAATACAAAATTGTTTTTAGTGATTATGAGTTAACATAGTAATGCAATTTTTTAGTTTCTTCTCTTGCTTAGATAGGTCGAATATCTCTTCATATTCTTCGGTAATCAAAGCAATTGATAACCATCCTTACCCATCAGTATTACGTTTATTTATAATAAATTTTCATTACAAGTTTTGGTGCTTTAAAACCAGATGGAATATGACTAAAAGGAAACAAAATTCTCAGCGTAGCTCCCGTCGCGCCAGTTACTTGGTTGTAAAGTACTAATTTTGGCAAAAAATTATGACATATGAAGCTCAAATTTATAATAGAATACTTGGACATGTAAAAAATGAACGCTCATTTAACTTTTTCCACTTAGCCTTTGTGATTTCGTTGAGTGGACTTTGGACATTACATAAAATGAGTGTGACTGACACATTCTTAATAAATTTTAATTATTTCACCCAATTAAGTTAATTGTAAAAATCATTTATTGAACTTTAAGACTCTTACTCAGACTTAGAATAAATGATAGCCATTTAAAGAAAAACACTTTATTAACGGATTTAAGTTATGTCTTTATGCAAAATTTAAATAAAAAAAATAATAATAAATTAAAAATTAATATTATTTAATAAATTAAATAATTTAAATTTATTTTTTCTTTAAATGAGTAACAGTTATGTTAATAAAAGACAATATTAAATGAAAAATGTCGTTTGCTGAAATATTCACATAACGTTATGGAAATAAGGTAATACATTCCCATGTTAAATATTTTATCCATAATTTATATAAAAAACCTCAGACGACATCACAAAGTTCAAAGCCCTTTTATTGAAGCAAATCGGATTCTGGAAATTACTGGAATTAATTAAAAAGGTCGCAACAGACGATATTGGCTACGCATCTCTTGGCGGAGAGCCAAAGCCAGACAATAGGAGAGATACGAGAGCCAACGCTTTACTCTAATAAGTATTCTGCATTCCTGATTAGCGACTATAATAGCTATTAGACAAAATTATGCTTATTAATCGGAAATGTTGAATACTTAAGCGTTCTAATTTTAAATTAGGTTTTCATCAAGTATCATGTCAGTTGAATTTAGAATTATTTTACGTAGCTGTTGGAGCATTAAGGTTTTTTGTTTTCTAACCTCAAAGATACAACAGACAGATTGTGGCCGAGGAGATAAAGCTGCAGATCTAATAACACCTTTCATAAAAATGAGAAAGTCATGTTTACTATGTTGACAGTTCTAATAAATTTCATTTAAATCAAATATATGAAACCAATATTATAATATAAAAAAAAATCATTTTCTTATAGTCTTATTTTTAATTGAAAATATTAATTAATGTATTATTCAAAATTCTATATATATAAATATTTTTTTATTATAGAGATGAATTGCCTATTCACGAAGACAAATCATTAAAAAGATTACGATCTAGCCTAGAGAAAGACTAATGAGTAATTTACATCCAATTTAAATTGCTAATTAATTGCTGAGTACTTTGTTTTGGAAGCGTTTAAACATATATAATGATGAAATGATGATATAAAATTGTATACAAAATATATTTTTATTATCCGTCTCGCCAGTTCGAGGTTTATTATTCTGTTAGTCGGATTCAATTTGGTGGTCTACGATACCGCCTCTGAGCAGCCGAGACTTTAAAATATAGAGCTGCAATATCTCCCCAGGGAAGACTAATTTTCTTTAGGATCAACGTAATCTAGAAGAGGTTGCTTTTTATTATATACGGAGCAAATAGTTTCAACTGATGTTATGCGATTTTTACCCAGGGATTTTTACGACATACAGTTTCTTGTTAAATTAACAAAAAAATTTACAATATTTATAAGGATTTATATAATTCAATATTTCGTGTCCTGGCATAGTTAGATTTTTGCTAGACTAAACTAGACTTTAGCTATTTGCTAGTAAGGGTATTATAGTTATAATGATGTCATATGACCTATCAGGCTAAGTTTCGATAAACAAGTTTGATTGGAAACCTGTACTCGAAGTTACACATGAACTTATCTCGACCAGTTGATTAAGTTTATGTAATTAAATATCCAAAGACAAGTCACATGCAAAATCTGAAAGTTTTCGGTGGTGGTGAACTTTTTATCTTTACTCAAAGGACGAATCTTGACGAATACATATCAAAGCAACAGTCGGGTTTGCCGTGTTTTATATAATATTCTTAGAATATAATAATTACTTACTTACTTATTTTTATTAATTAAAGAATTAACATTGCAACCTTAATGTAACGTACTTTAATGCCCTGGAATTGTCAATGAGAATCTGCATGTAGATTCTAGTACATTGAATTGTTTTACATAGAGTAAAAACCAAGTCATGATGGTTTTATAAATATAATAAAACTTTTTTTGCGCGATCTCTTTATAACGAATTTTCATGTTATAAGATATAAATACCCCTAATCAATGAATTTTGTCAACTCAAAACCGTTTCATTAAGACTCACTTTTATTCGTAAAACAATCTTTGTTGTTTGATGAAGAGTAATTAAACACTGTTGTTAAATATTTAAGTTAAAATGGCTTAGAAAATTTATACGTCATCCTTATCCGTACTAAAGAGAAGCGTAAATGAAAACATTTTTTATCTCTTTCTAAAAAAATCTAGACCAATTTAAACATGACAAACCTAATTTCACCGAATTACGTGAATTTCAATGAATATTTTCTTGTTCATTCGATTTGTTGAGATTATTGCAATAAGCTAATTTCTGTGATATTGTGGGAGAAATATAAATCCAGAATAACAGTAGAACAATAAGTAAAATTAGAAGAGATAAATAGCACGAGACTCGGCTGAAAACTTCGTTTCGTCGTGACTCGTAATTACTTCGTTAAAAAGTTTATGTAAACTCACGGTTTTTGACATACTATAAACCTTAATTAGTTAAAGAATTCTGTAAAAATTGCGGTCTCTTTATGGTTAGGACACGTCACACTCGTTTGGTTAAATTAATCTTGACGAACGAAAAACGAAAATCATAAGAATTATTATTAAAGGCATATCTTTGGGAATTAGGTTATAATGTAACTTGTTGGATGTTTTAGTTGAGCAAAGGAAATTTTTCCACAGCGGAGAACAATCAATCAACGTCGACAAAGGAATGGTACGGAAGAGCAAAAATATTACTAACAAATGTCCGCTGTAAGATCCACCTCACTTGGATGAATTGAATTTTCCCCTCGTTAACAATTGATAAAAAATTTATCGTAAAAAAAGTTATTTAAAACATTTAATATATAAAAACATGTTTGCCACACTTGATGATTCTGGCGATATTATATACTCAAATTATAAAAACTAAGTTTGCTCTCCATCAACTAAAATTATACATTACTTTTTTATAAGAAAAAAAAAATCAGTGTTTAACAATAACGCTTAAAAGAAACATATGAGCGCTTTAGTTAAATTGGTGTCATTATTCAAAAATGATGATCTAAAAGTTATGTAAAAAAGTCTTAGTCATACTGTAAGCTCGCTAACAAAAACACCGTAATTAAGTGAGTCTCTAGCTTAATGCATTTGATGCCGTGAGGGACCGTCTCAAGTAACTCCAACTTAGAATTTTCTATCTTAATTAACTTCGTATGAAAAAATTTGATTCATTTATTAGATATATCCATGAGAAGATTGTTCAGAAACCTATCGAATATAAAATCGGGACACAGTCGGTGAGCCCCAAAGTAAGCATATTGCGTCTTGTGTTAGATGCTAACACATATATTTATTTATACACTTTTAAAACACATATATCATAATTATCTATTTATATCAGCACAATGCCCAAAACTTCATCCCAGGCCTGCAGCTCAACAAACGTTTCGTGAAACAATAATGATCACGCGTTGCGGCAATTTCTTTTCGTTCATTCGGCTTTGATGTGGGCAGTAATAGTCCATTATATTGTAATAATGTAGTAAATAAATTTCAATATTCGGTTTCTAATATCATGGAATCATTTATAGTCGAGATCCATCCATCTATACAACTGGCTGAATCTAGCCTTCACTTCAAAACCTAATATCGTACAACGAACAAAGTTGTTCACAGTTGCTTTGTAACAGACGTTTGAGTTCACATTTCTAGTCACAACTGAAAACTTGTATATATTGAATTTTGTTCTAAACCCATCTTGGGCTAGTTAGAAACGAAGACGTAGGTAAATTGAACGTATACCGATTCATACAATAGTTGATAACAATGAGTTGTTTTGCTATTAAATTGAAATTTCGTTACAATATATCTCAGTATTCCACTATTACATTTTAAGCTATCGATTTACTGTTAAAATTAACACGCCATGTTGTATTTTACAACTCTTCACACGATTTCATAAATATTTGAATAATTCGTAATTAATTGGTTCTTTAAACTACAATTTAACGATATTTGCATATAAACTCAATCCAGTTTTGTGTAACTAAATCATTTCTATTTATAAACCTTAAGTTTGTTAAGGTTTATAACGATACTATATAACGATAATACTCATAATATTCAATATCTATCAGAGAGCAATCTCGAACAAAGGAAGGGCGTCGAACTTATTTCTTTACTTTCAGCTAAAAATGTATATTTGACAGGCTCATATTCATTCTAAATATAGACTCATGATATCCTTTAACTATAGTAATAACAATTCTAAGAACAAATCCACGTAATATGACTCCTCACATACAATATGAAATCAAATTGGATAGTGGTTGATCTAATTACTATGACTTTAAGAGTTTCATTATCACAAACGAGTATTTGCCTCTAGGATATTGGTTCGCTTAAGGTCTGAGGCAAGAGTGGTGGGTGGAATAGAAATTAACAATTCAATTAAATCCCGTTAAGCAATATTCTCATTGTTATAAATATGAAGGAATTAAGCGTGGATTTTATAACGAACAATTTATTTTGCTGGTCTCGTTTTTTTAAGCTTTCAGCTTAGGAAAGAGAAAAGATCTATCTATCTGGATCTTACAATGATGAGTTTATTTAAGAAATTAACTGGTAAATAATAATTAATTAAGCTACATTTCACATTTTTCAATATTTAAGTCTATTTGAGTATAATATTATTCTACATTTACACGTACCGGGACATGTTCTATGAACAAAGGACTTTTACTATATTCTTGTTAAGTTCATTCACAAAGGGAATCTTTGTGATGATAATTTACAGAATTTAATGGTGAAATGAAGTTGTTATAATAACGTAATTTGTTTATAAATAAATCTAATCGAAATATCAGTTTGCCTAGGCTGATTTACATGTATGGCATTGTTAAAAAGGGAATTTAATTTTATGATTCAATGTTCAAATTTAGCATACTCTGAACAAGTCACGTTTTGACTGGAAAAATATGAGGTTAAAATTGTAATGAAATTATTACTAATGAATGTGCATTTAAAGTAAATTATAAATCTGTATTTCTGTATTATTTTATTATTGTTAATTTTATCCTTTATTTATAGATACATCTGCTATTTTAGATTTTCTATTTTTCATAACACATTACATATTTGCAACTCTTAGTGGTTTTGGCAGCACATGCAAAAATCGCTCGCATGTTAGATTTTTTCCTACTTGATATTTTGGACAATTCACACACATTTCTTCTTGCATTATTTATTATTAATAAAATAAGTACCATATCAAAAACAACATGTTGGACACAACAATATGTAATTACTAAATATAGCATAAAACAACACGAACAAAATACCGGATACCGATTTAACAAAGTTAAAATCTTTGAAAATATCATGTGTTTCATCGTCGCCTAAAAGCAGATTGCATGTATAATAAAAAAATATAATTTAATATCGTCACACATTCCGCCGGGTTCATAATAAACTCCCGAGTCAAGTAGACTCGTCCCCGCGTGAACCGTCACCCGCCATTATTTGAATAACTCACACTTGACAGACTTTTCCAGAAAACGAACGCTACACAACGGTACGGTATGACATTATTGTTTAGAAATTCAATTGGAAATGAATCTAATTATTTTGGCGTTGTTTTCTTCTATTGATTTATTTAATCGCATGAGGCTACTGCATACAGAAAAAAGTTGTTGGTAGAGATTCAAATTAACAAACTTGATACAATGGCTAGATACGAACATTCACACTGAATTTCTATTCCTATCCACTACATACACTTTTCACGTAGCAAGTATTATTGAATAAGTGAAATGCATTGCTGAATCATTGAAACGCTCACATGATTGTGGAAGTTGGAGTCCACTTTTAATATCGTTCGCTTGGGTTTAAAAGGAAATTACTTGTGTATTTCGCTATGCAGTGAAATCAACGTATGCAACGTATCTTCATAATTATTTTTTATTTATTTAAAAGTACACAATATCACATAAGGAATAGATCTGATAAAAGAAAATCTAATCATCTCAAAGGAAAATTCTACATAAATATAAATAATAAGATATTGTATTGCCGTAGAAAATAATTGCGGCTTGCATTTTGAAGATTTCTTTTGACGTTATATTTAAATGTTTCTAGGGTCGACTCAGTGGAACTATGTTTTCAGTTGGAAGTACCGCTTATCTTCTATATAAAGAAATGACTCCATTCCCTTTTGAAGAGTCTTGGGACTTCATTTTATTACGACTATTCCCCTAATGTCTGAATAAGTTTCAAATGATTAAGTTCAAATCTTTGGGTATGACATAATACCAACTTATTTAATATGAAAAAAGCATTTTCTCATACATATAACTATTTTATGTTGACGACAATATATTTTTTTGTAAATATGAAAAGTGTTTTTCATATTTGTGATTTGTTATAAAAACTAATTTATTTTATTTTATCTCTTTTAACTGAAACGCAATTTTTTTTCATTTTATATGTGATACAAATCATTATTTATGATTTTAAAAGGGGCAAAATGTGCAAGAACATCTTCAGAGTTTTCAACTAGCTTGAGAAAATATTATTGTTGGCTCAAGAAACTTACTCAATCACCTAAAGAGCGTGTATTTGAAAGTTTCAGAAAAGCCCGGTTAAAAGAAAGAAAAGTCAAAAGAAGTTAGAACTTTCAAAGGAACCATAAAATTAGATTAGCGGGGCATATGAAATAGTTCTGGAAACATTTAAACAACACTAAAACAGTTTCAGCAATTTTTAAATAAAAGAATGTGATTTTATTTCATTCGAATATAGAAGCTATTTCTCCACCTGTTTAACCCTTTTGGCAGGTGCGCATTATAAGTTCAGCCACTAGAGCCTTTTGCCAAGTCTTTGAACAATTCACACGGCGCTGAGTGGTGGAATTATGCACGATTGCATCGTAGATTTTGAACGAAATTGGATTTACGAGCGCTCATAGAGGAATTCGGGTTTCTGGTGCAGCTAAAGAGGTTTAATGTGAGAAACAATTCATTTTAGCTAATTTTAGCGTTTACTTGAAAAATGGTCGAAACAAATTGGCAGTGAGTGAGAATGGACGTTGACAGAGTCTAATAAATCTATTTTTTTCTGTTTCCCATTGGGATAGGCAGAGATCAGATACCATCCTTGCAAACCTCTCTCGCTTCTTCTAATAAATTTAAAAGACATAACATCATCTGAAATCGTAAAGCAGTGTGCAGCAGTTAATACATTTGACTTTTATATGTTAACTTTCATATATGAGATATGATTTTCCTTTTAATTTAAAATAGAAAATAAAAGAAATAACGTACGCTTACTACATAAAAGTATGTTTTCTATTGATTAAAATAAACGATACGTTTATCACTACTCTTTACTTCTTTGAAAATTAGTTGGATATTGAGTTCAGTGCCCCGGTGAATGCAATCTCACAACAAATGGAATTAAACAATTATTCAAATGAAGGCTCGTTGGATGAGGATGATATGCAAATCACGAGGTGCGCACTCCGCAAAATATAACGCTAATCGTTCCTGCGAGGACATTGAAACTTATTTATTTGGGTATGTATTAGTCTAACAGTATTTTATACACTGTAAAATTAGAATTAATGATAGCTCCATCACAACATGATAAAAGCGTTTATTAATGTTCGTATCAACCTTAAATACATAAAAGAAAGAAGTAAAGATTAGTAATATGATTTCACGTCAGTAAAAGCTCCATGAACTTTAGGTAATATTTAATTTTGTGTAAATCTTAACTTTTTCTATTTATAAAACACGATTTCACAACACATACAAACTATATCTTGTCTCTCCAAACAAAAGCTGAAACATCAGCTAGTATTAGACAATCCAGTGTTCAGCCTCCAGAGACCAATATAACAAATTGCACTTTCTTTTCATATGGTACATGATAATATTGCGTTGAACGGAGAGCAAAGTTCAAAAGGAATTCTTTATTAAACTTCATTGATGTTGACGACATACTCTCATATTAATCAACTAATAGATTATATGAGGGTAGTGTGGACGTTGAGGTCGTATGTGCAAATCTAACATTTCAAATTCTCTTTGCTTACTGTAAAAGAAAATAACAACTGTCACGTAAAATAAACAAATCTATGTTCTGACTGGGAATGAACGCGGTATTCCAAGCGTCCTATGAAACGTATTCACGAACCGCTACCATCGGTTATCTGGTGTCATTTGATAATTTGGGTGTTAGAAAGTTCATCAAGTCTATAGTATAAGTGTGCTAAAACAGGTGGATGCAAGCGGTCCCAAAATGTTTAGTAATTTAATTAAAAACTCTACTGAAAACTATGGATTTCATTAAAACTTCATCCGGAATATGATTAACCTTTGCGCGGATTTTGTAGCCGGTATTCATAAATCATAATAATTTAATAATTAACGTCCATAAATACGCCTTATTTATAATCGTTTAAAAACGTAATATTAAGAATCCTCGTCGTGCTCAGGAAACTCTAAAACTTAAGTGTTCTTGCAAAGTAAATTATGAATAATCTATTTCCTAAAATAACATATAAATATTTTTCATTATTTGCAATTAATGAACTGAAATTCTACATGAATCTAAGCTAGAAGCGATGAAAACACTATATTGTTTTTAAATATACACTAAACGAAATAAAGAAAACGACAGGCATTTTCATCACACTTGATTTTTATGTAATAAAATTGATAAGTTTTTATACTCTTATATATTACGACTATCAAACCTGTAAGCAAAGTACTCCATTCCGTAAGTACAAGCTAAGTAAATCGGAATTTCTTAGTAGAATCTACACATCAAGTACAGGAGGCAAAAAGCAAATTCTTAAAAAGACGATTCAAGGGAAACAAATACGATATGATTTTGTTCATGGTTTGGCCAAAATTGTAGCGCCAAAGGATTATTTAAATTATTAAATTATTTTATTATTCCTAAAATAGACAAGAACGTACTTTTGAATAGTTGGTAAAGTGTCACATCGAATGTAATATTTTCATTTTTAACCAAATCTAAATGAACAGCTGTTTTTACAATTTTAAAAATTACCACCACTGTCAAAATCAAGACTCGTCCTATGCTTAATTGTGATCTGTAGAGCATGTAACATAACTCACAAAAACTAATAAAAACAAGCCTTTAAGCATTAGAGCTATTTCCTTAATCGTTCATTTTGTTCCAAGGGCAGATAAGGTTACTGAGGACCTCAAGGGTGTCGTAGAAGTTTGTGAGGTCGCTTCGCACTCAACGCACCTCATGGATTACAATATTCGTAGGCATCTCTAGATAATTATCCAGTTGACTACTATTATTCAGCTGAGTTTAATTAAAAAACTCATATAGAAAATTAAATGTAATATAATATAATAGTTCAAAAATTTCATATCTTTTTTAATCTTTGGTAAAACAATAAGTATAGGTTCGATCTGTATGCCAAATCTCATATTTTTTTATATAAAAATAGTACATACCCTAAGAAAAGCTATTGTCTGTATTGTGGTCGCAAACACACAAATACTTTTGAGGAATAAATGTTTTAATATCCAGACCGAACTTAACAAATAAGAAATTATCTATAAATATCATCGTTGAATATCAAATTCCGAAATATTTTGCAACAAAGATTATTAATTAATCTCAGCTCGGTTATCTTAAGAGACAGTTGAAAACATTCGTTACGCGTTAAAAGCATAGGAAGGAAGTTGATAGAGCGTGTAAATGGGCTGAAGGTGTTTTACGCCGGCGTTAGAGAGAATTGCGAATACAAAAATAAATTAAGTTTAACGCCTCTAGCGCGCGATACGGAATTCGTTACCCTAATCGTTATTCTCGAAAATTCGTCGTGTCGTCACTTGTATAATTTAACGACAAGATTTTATTAAAGATACTGTGTTTATATTTTGTTTGCTGGATTAGTTTTTGCTAACGCATTTTTTCTATATATTTTGGTTAACGAAAGATCACAGAGTTTATCCTAAGGTACTAAATATTTAATTCTGTTACCGAATCCTTTTTTTTTTCATATAAAACAGGGGGCAAACGAGGCTCACCTGATGTTAATTGATACCGCCGCCCATGGATACTCGCGATGCCAGAGGCCTCACCACTGCGTTGCCGGCCTCTAAGATGCTTATACGAAAGAATTTTTCTCGAAGATCATCCTGAGCTTAGTTATTTTTATAAAAATCCTTGAAATACGCAATTTTATTTAAATATTATATGATTTATAATAATTTATTATAATTTACAATATAATAATAACATAAGTTAAAAAGTTTTTGAAAATTTGTACATATTGCTATTTGCTAATAACGTTTATGAGAAAATGTTTGGGAAATTCGTTTCGACGTCATCAATTTCGAGGGGTCGCTGAGTCTTTAATATCAAGTCTCGAAATATTAGAAGGTGAATTTACAACATAATATGTAATTCAATGATGGATTGCAGGAACGTGGGAGTTTGCAAATTGCTTTTACTGGTTGCTGTACTGGTTTTGGAAATTGAAAACGACTATGTCTACAGAAAACTTTGAATTTGCAATTTACAAGAAACGTTTTAGTAAATTGTTTGACTTGTGTAGCCATTAAAATAATATCGACTAAAGCTCAACATACCGAACCGAGTGGAATGCATACGTATTTATCTAACTTATTAATATGACTGACGTCAGAATTTTTACTGAAATTGGTTTTACAATTGCATATTTATTGACATCAAAATGTCGCTTAATCAGATTTGCGTGTTACATTTAAAAATCTACTCATATCGATCCATTTATAGGGATCTCGAGCGCGAGGGTAAATATTATAATATTGTGAAATATTGAACCTTTTCAAACGTTTTAAGAATAGTCGAATGTAAACACGAGAATGTATGGTTTTTAAAGTATCATTAAGACTTAAATTCACTTATTCAACTCTTTCTATTTCACTATGTGTGTGTATGTGATTTGATATAGAAGAGTCGTTCTTAAATGAATCTTACGTAATTTCTCAAAAGTAAAACCACAAATTATTCTGGTCAATATTCGTTACAAATACCTTTGTGTTGATTCTGATTTATCACTCTCTCAACAAAATATTCCCAATTAAATGTACTGATTGATTCAATAACTTTTATTTTAAAATGATTGAATATTGTATAATATGAAAAAACATTATAGTTATACATATATTGTTAATAGTTGTGTCCATTATGATGACAAAGCTAAATTTGCCTCATATAAACTTCTTAACTTAAGTACCTTTACAAAATCTGATAGTTTTCATATTGAGAAGCTTATTCGGCCTTCTGACTATGATTGTTCACTGATCAAGAAAATAACGTAAGTTCTACTGATTTAAATTTTATAAGGCGCTTAGATTCTAGTTCCTTTCTCTCTCTTAAATTGGAATTCACATCAGATAATTACAATCGATAAAATAACTTATGTATTAGCCGTTGCCCGCGTTTTTGCTCGATCGCATTCTCTCGCATTGGCATCGCTTATATTCTTCTTAAATCTATACACACACGGTCGATTAACTCTAAGGTAAGCTATTTACTTACATACATAGACTAATTTACTCTTTATGAAGCCATAAATCCTCAGCCAACAAATATGCTTTACATATGTTGACTGTACCGGTGATCAAACCAAGGAACCTCTGTTCAAACAATAGTAATGTATTAGCGAAAATAGCATACCACTCGTTTAGATCGCCTGTCACATGAAATTGTATAAATTTTTGTGTTTCTATAAAGGCATAAAAATGTATATCTGGAAACGATCAGTATACATAGTTAGTACACATTTAGTATACATTAGGTAGAGTCTAAAACCTTTGATCATTGTTAAGTATCACCTCTGTGATTCTGAAAGTGCATTCAAGAGTACATACAATCTGCTGTTTGTAAGCTTCATGTTCATTACATATGAATACTACATATAACATTTTATGCATAACATACAACGAATTAATACTCATCGTCCATTTTTAGTTCAAAAAAAACGTATGCAATTCTAATAGACCAATTTATTAGTAATACTCCGCGAACAAACCCTAAAACGAACCTCAAACCCGGAGCATCCTCAAGATGTTGCCTCTACGAACATCATACATTGACTCAATGATAACATCAGTATTGTTTATAAATTAGTCACTATGTACTACACAATGCCTTCCGCAAAAGTAAAGATGAACATCGCGTTCATGGAATAAGATTGACGTAGCACTAGCTTTTGGTCACTCTGAAAAGCAGTATCGGAATTAAGTCAATATGCTTTTGAAAATGATGTAGTGCACTGACATGAGCAGCTTCAGATAGTAAATCAACAAGTTTCGAGGGCTAATTAGCTTATACTATTAAACCTAGTCAGTCGTAGTAAAAATCAATATAATTTAACAATTCAATCTTGTAATTCAATATATATATTTAGATTTAAAGTATTTGGGTGCGGTGGTTCTTCTTTTGTAATATTTATTATAATGCATTGAACTTGCGTCTATATATATTTCCTATTGTTCATGTATTATATGAAATTTCTATGCCATTTAATTACGTACAATACTAGTCATAATGTAAGAACGTTTTGCAAGGAAGTCATTAAATTCACACTCCAGTGACGTCACGAAACAAATCCCTGCCAAGTCACCCTTCGCACAATGGAAAACTTTGTAATTACTATAGAGTAAGTTTTTGAATCGTAATGAGATCCCTTTATTGGTTTTCGATGTACTTGAACGATTCAGATAAGTAGGTAATTGGTTATGAGGCCTGGTTTTCAGTAAAATTGGCGTTTTTTTATAATTAATCTGTCCTTTTTTAATTAAACAACGTTACATTGAACACATTCCTATTTCAGCCTCAAATGTTCGGTTAGGTTAACAAAATGTAAGGTTGGTTTCAAAAAACCAATACAAATAGAACTAATAACGAAAAACTCACCAAACCACCAAAAACAAATCGCATTCAAAATCCACTTCTAATGACACAAAGTTATCAGATACACTGTGAGCAGGATGAACAATATGAACATTTTCAAATACGTCACGAAGTTCCACAGGCCACAAACACGTGGCACGTGCGCCTGTTACGGTGGGCAGCACCACACTGGCAGGGATGCTGTCGTTGCTATGATACCGCCACCCTCAGATCGGCCGCCGCCCTAGACGAGTGGAGCCATACAACCTAGCTCAACGTATATACAGTAATAGCTCTCCAGTTATTTCCTGATAAAACGATGTTGATATATTTTGTGTTCCCGTCAATTTACGTTTTGTGAGTGCTTTTGCTGACATGTTCTTGTGTAAATTAAGAGTTGTATTGGAACAATACTATTATACTAGCTATTCAATGGAACTGTTATACTAAACCTTTGAAGTCTCACGAATGACTCACGAATTCAAAATTTCACGATGTATTTTTAAGTAATTTTCGGATATTTTTAGTTGCTTAGTTGCCTTTGTGGAGTTAAGTACTTGACCGATTGTACACTAATACACCGAATATGATATCTACAGTATTATTATATTCGTAGTGAAAACATGGTAGCGATAGCGGTTTATGAATTTCATTTACATCCATTTTATTTTAAAAACTTACAACGAAATGTCTCGACATGTCACAACCATTTTATCTGTGATTCCCTGCTTCTCAACTGTTTCAAAGGTTAACATTGAAACTATCACATTACATTCGACCCCCGAATTCGTGTTATAAAAATAGATATCATCAAAATCCAGCTTACGCAGTCTTATATATTTCGTTATCTCTCTATTATGAGTTATTGTCAAGGAGACGTCCTCCAGTGGTTCAAGGACGGTGGTAACATTTTCATTTGTCAATGTCCATTGTTCACCTGTATCTTCAAAGAACAATAGGAGGGAGATAATCTGGTTTGATTCTATTAACATAATTGTGTTAGATTGGGGGAAGACTACAAATATATTGGGCTACGACTACTATTTATTATCGAATGTTTAGCTTATTACTTACATATTCGCATTATTGGAAGCAAAAACGAATTCTGTAGATAAGCTATGGAGTTTATAGGCCACTGTTGAGACAAGCTTAGAACAATTAAAGCAGTTTCAAACACAAAAATACCACACATTCATAAAAAATTTAATTCCTGCAGTATGCTAAGGTCATTGTTAGGTTAATCTGCAATTTATTGATTCTTGCATTCTATTTCTACTCGCTATGGCACAATGATTGTTTGATAAAAAGTGAACGTGAGGAATAAATAAAACGCGAGCTCAGCTTGAACAGGAAACCTCCATATGAAACTGCAATAAACTTTCAAGAGCCTATAAAAGCTATTAAAAGGGTCACAAGAAAGGGCCGAATAATCGATGGTAGGAAAAAACGCAGTAATGTACAGGCGCGGCCCATCAATTAAGTGATGTCAGGAAATGGGGAAATGAATTTCGACATCGCTTAGGTGGCCTCCGAGATTGATATGGGAGTATGATGGGCCTCATTTTAGGGTACGATGTCCTATCATTTCGTACTGTACTTAAGTATAGCTACTTTTTCAGTTTTATGAAGAGAAAGATTTTGCTAAAAACTCTCGTCCAACAAAAAGATACGGCCGTACAAATCTTAACGTATCAATTTTTTTTCAGTGAAGTCTCAGAAAGTTCAAAGTCTGTAATTGTGTTCAAAATAATTGCCTAGCCAAGATACCCGTCGATACCGCTGTTGAATTGAAGTCTTCCACATCAATCCTACCGACCAGGTTACCGGACCTAGGTTGCCCCATGTGTCGAGGGATTCCTCAGTTGTACCCAAATAGATGGGGCCCCCGGGATGAGGTTTCCGATAGTGACAGTTCGAAGGTCTCTCCATCATCAGTTCGACCCCAAATGGCCCTTGAAACTGGAGGCGAGGTGGTTGGTGTTCAACCAAATATAACTCAGGACAGCGAGCAGTTGACGATGTGATACTGTTTGCTTCTATAGCTCTGACTTGAAAAATCTTCGAATTTTCAAAAAATATGACTCTAGGTAGCGGGTGTTGGACTAAGTTTTGACATAGTCATTGTTGAAAGAAAGTGGATGGTACCTTCATATAATATTTATCTTGCTTATTATGAATTATCAGTAAACTATCATTTAAATCATTTTCTTGGATTAAATCGAGATAAATTTGAAATAAACATTTAGTTATTATATTTCCAATCAAAAAGAACGTTATTATGAGAACATGAAATAGGGATTGAAACGATTTTCAAACGCTATTATAGAAACGAATGATATAAAACATGTAATTTATCATATATATTTAAAGTATTTTAATGTCCTATAAATTTACATCTCAGCTTGATTGATCATCTCATACGATGAAGGTTTGAAGTTTGATAGGTAGAGGTCGGGTATCTAACCTGGCTAACTTTATTTTGTAATGGCCTTTGTTTAGAATAATACAATCTGTTAATTTATACGGTAGTATTACGTTAGTAATATTATTTTGACCTGTAAGTGCTCGTCACATTAAAAACTTTTGTACAAAGGTTTATCACTGATGCTCTAACAGTTTATTTATTAATGTGGACAAGAAATAGATACGTGTGTTATATAATATAATATAAAGCTGCCAAATATTATATTAATTTGATTATACTTTTGTGTAAAACTAAATATTGCTGATACGCCTTTTTAAGATGAATGAGCTAAAATTTGCACACTTTTTCGAGTAATAAATAATTTGTACGTCACGTAATTGGGGAAGCTAAGTTGCTGGGCATTTACAAAATTGTTTTTGCCTATCGCAACCAGGCCTGACGTATGTCAATATTTTAATCCTTATAAGGATGGCTATAGACATTTCATAAAATATTTCTACGTTTTTAGGTTTTGCTACATGTTCAATTATCATCGTCGATCCGTCTGACATTTATAGTATTAGTAAAAGTCTCGAAGCCTTTAGGACACTCAATATAATATTTGTTTATCCAGAAAATTTTGTTGATGTCCAATAACATTGGTATGCAAACCGTTGCGTAGTATTCCTCGTGTTTATGTACCTATCTCTATAGTGTTACATCAACAATCATTTTATTACTATCATTGTATTGCATACTTTAACGTATGGAAATAGAGTTCACTTTAGTTTGATGCAAAGATATGTGTCTTAAGGCAAGGACATGCAACGGAGTTACCTGAATTAATTGAATTTCTTGGCGACAGGATGAGGCGGTGGCCACAGTGTGTTTACTTTAGAGCGAAATTGCTCTCAAGCTGTTATTAAGAAGGGTTTATGGCAAGTAAGAAAACAAACAATAATTTAATACTCATCCGATATACATTGTCAAAGTTTTCGAATGTAAAGAAGCGTTAGATTAATAAGATTTTGTAGAATGCACTGGAATTAGCATTGATTTTGAGGTTTTTCATAGAATGAAATTTATTTTTCCAAGTCGAGCAAAGGCACGGTCGTACCATACTTTATTCGATGTCGTTCAGACCATTTTAACATCTATTTAACTTATTTTTAAGAAATGTTACGTAGTTCTCTCTTGAAATAGCAAAGAACTATATTTTTGTAAATACGGGGGGACTTGTGTGCCGCCGCCAGGCCGGTGGCGGGGGCCTCCCCTGTGGTTTGCCCCTATTTTTTTTTTTTCTTTTTTTCGTCATAATAGTTCGGAAAACTTTTTTATTTTTATCATAACATATATAGTGTACCCTACAGAGTCATAAGTAAACCATAAAAACAAACGCGAATAATATATAAAACGTAAAAATCGTAGCATATTCTTCATAGGAAACGCTTTTCCATCGCTTTAAGTACTCATGTATCTCCTTTCTTCGCAGTGTAAATATAATTTAACAGAGGAAAGAGTCACATATCAAGACGTGGCATCGTATGTTATATAAATAAATGAAAAGCAAGTTGGTATACATTAGAACGAATTCTTCTTTGTACTTAGCATATATTAAAACATCCAAATACAAGCTGAAATCGTGTACTGAACAATACATATCGATTTTGTTTTATAGTTTGTATAACTACGGGGTTAATGTAGGTCTGTTTCCAAGTTCTGGAACGTGCTAAAGTTAGTTAGACTGTTGGATTACACGCTTATTGGGTTGTTTATTTAAGTTATTATAATAGCATATACGAGGTATGCAATAAATCTATAGATTTAATAGTTTTACTCGTAATAGAAAAGTCTTCAGTCATAATATCAACATATATAAACACAAATAGTATATAAAATAGTTGTAATTGTACAAGGGTAAATTTACGTGAATGAAACAAATTATTAGAATTATGATGAATGTATCTTTGTTTTATTAATCTCAACACCATTTAAATAACTCGTATCATCGATTATAGTCAAGTAATATTTTATTTATATTATTGTGGATCTCATTAAAGTAAATGTCATTTTGATCAGTTTTTTTATTATTTCCTATCCTCCTATTTTTTTAATTTGTAATATAACATTTCGGGCGAAGGTATATCTTAATTTTATTCAAAGTCACAATCGGTCGGATGATAACTTCGCAAGGCTTAATATCAAGTACAAGTTGCTATTAGACGAGACTGTAACCATAGCAACAAGTGGTCGCGGCGCCCATCTTAACTCTCAGGCTGAGTTATTGCCTAGATGATTTCATGAAAGCTGTTACATGAATGTTTGCGTATATTTTATAAGCGGAAAATTTATGTTTTCTTGTCAAAAAGGCATATACTATATATCAAAAAGGATTACTCTTGTTCAACGTTCAAGCCAGTTGCGAACATTTTGTGTATAATTCTTCCTTTTCATTGAGTGAAAAAAAATGTGGTGGATTTTTTTATATATATTGTGAAGACTGTTTTTATACAGAATTTATTACAGAATCTCCACTTAATTTATATGGTTTATAATTTTTGACTTTATATTTTTATCAGACTCAGAGCAATTTAGCATCAAGCTGAAGATAATATATAATTTACCATTGCTGATTCAGACAAATATAAATAATATTTGTTTGTATAAATCTGAACGTTTGGAATATTATTACTACTATACGAGAGTGATTATTAGGTTTAAAGACTTGATTCTCTAAAAATACATCATAACTTCGATAATAAAAGCTATCAATTAAAACATAAGTTGCCGTGCGTACATTATAGATTTAAAAAAATCTAATAATAATAATAACAAAACTTAAGTAACAACATTAGTTAACAGAATAAATATTATTTCATTTATTAATAATTAAATATTTTTATTTATAAGATAATAAAATAATTGAATTTCAATATGCCAAAGGGTATTTTAGCCTCAAGAACCTTTTTCGTGCGACACCTATTCAGATAAAATGCACTTATATTTTTTTATAATTAAACATAATAATTTGTAGCGTAAAGACAGACAATTTCAAAAGAAGAAATTATATACCAGGCCATAAAACGTCTGGTTGCTCATTAAAGTAAGATTAACCTGGTTTTATGTAGTCCTTAATAGTAGTCATAGTAATAAGTCACATAATGGGTTCCACACAGAGATGCCTAGCGCCTACAATGAAGGATATATTTTCTTACTGAACTAAATCTCACCTCGAGATCAACTGCGCAAGCTTTTGGTTCTCCATCTTCACACTTCAACAAATGGTTTGAAATTTTTTTTTGTGGTAAAAGTGGTAGCGAAGAACAATCATTTGCATTATTCGTACATTCAAGAATCATCATAACTTATATTATAACGTATATCATTCATAATTGAAGACTTTAATAATAATAGAAAACTGTTAATCTCAGGCTTACGACAGGATTCAGGTTTCTAATGAATAGAAATTAAGTACAGGTCGAAACTTTATACACTACGTACGCTACATGTAGCTCTTCTACGCCGTAGAGGCCTACACACCATCAAAAAGCACGCTTTGGTATCAGTCGTTTATCAGCCAGATTATTTCAAACAATACAAAACAATCCATAATAGTATTTACCCCTTTAGGATATCAGATTTCCAACACATAATTGATTTTTGTTCGGAATTGGTCTGCTTTCTCTGACCTCTGCACTAATAAAGCCACAAACACTCGCTGCTCTTCGAGATAGGTTTTTAAATAACAAGCCTATAAATATGTGTATTTAGTAGTTGTTTGTTCGAAAATGTGATGTTGTTTAAACATTAACATAGCCATACAGTTTGCTGTTTCATTAGCCTGGACCGAAATAGCGTTTAAATTGTTAAAATGATAGGCAATCAGGTTTATTACGTAATAACTACTATCAGTGTGGTTCATTGGCTTGTTATTATAAACTAGATATTTCGCATGGTTTCAACCGCGATAATAAACATGTAAACACGCTATCAATGATGGTGTACATGACCATTTTGTTGTTTTATTTAAACATACAAAGTATGTCTATAAATAGTATTTGCACCAATAAAATTATTACAAAGATCGGTCCGGTGACCGATTTACAATCATTAATTATAATAACCAAGCGATACTAAGAGGATCAAATAATACACTGCAAAATATGATATTATGACGATCGGCCATCTTATAAATATCATGATACCTTCACTAATTTCTATAAATAAAATTGTACTGCCAATATTAAAATATATAATACTTAATGATAGTATACTTGAGTGAGCATTAATATTAAATAATAATACGAAAACCCTCTCTAACATTGTGATAATTTTAAATCTATACAAGTTCAATCTGATTGTTACAATTTGCGACGGTGGTAAAAAGCGCCAGTAATGAGATATAAAAGATATAAATAACAATTAACATTATAATCCGTTGCACAGAATTTTATTTAAATTAGTGTACACACTAAATATTAACGTAATTAAGATTTTCTACTTCTCAATTTTAATATTGCAAAAAGATATCCTCTTTGCTTTGCTTTGTGTTTAATTTATGTTTAACTATATTCTATCACTACGATCACAAGAAACGGAGTATCTGTGATAAATGATGTAAAACGAAACAAAGATTATAAAATTAGGCTTAAAGCGGGTGAAGAAAAAATTTTAAAACGTTGTAAAAATACAAATATTAGATATGTTAAAATCTATTGACATGTACATATAAAGTACCATACATCAATATTTCACTTAGTGACATAATTATTATTTCAATTTCTCTTTTGTGCACAAACAACGAAAATTACTGAAGATATTAGGTGAATAATTGCTTAACGATTACGATCCTAAGAGGTGACTAAAAAAACTTGTTTATTACAGATTATTCGTCATCTTCCAAATCAGCTCCAGGAGTGGTGCCATTGAAAAAGGCTTTGGTAATGGCTTTGAAAATTTTCCTTGTACCCTGTCTAAGCAGAGTCAGCTTGAACTGCATCAGCACTATCAGGTACGTTGACATGAAAGAAATATTCTGAAAAATAAATAAGAGCTAAGTTTTCATAATAAAAAGGAGTTAGATTTGTTATGAGTATTTTTAACACCAGTATTAGAACGCATTTTTAACTTAAAGGGTAAGTGTAATTAATAAAACAAATGTATTGTATCATGTATATCGTATATCAGTTTTAATAATTACCAAATTTTTTTTTTATAAAACAGTGAAACGGGCAAACGGGCTAGAGGCTCACCTGATGTTATGCGACACCGACGCCCAGTACACTCGCAATGCCAGAGGCCTCACCAGTGCGTTGCCGGCCTCTAAGATGCTTATACGCTCTTTTCTTGAAGGTCCCTAAGTCGTATTTGTTCGGAAAAACCTCTTTTGGCAGCTGGTTCCACATAGCGGTGGTGCACTTTTATATAAGTTTAATCGAGCCACACACCAAAGTATGACCGACTAATAATTGAAATTTTAAATTGAAAGATTCTATTGAAATTTTATGAATATACTCACAGCAGTAAATAGTTCTCTATTAATATTAGTGAAGCCATCCAGGTTCATTATAGGCGGATTCTTGGCAATGGCTACCAGAAACATTTCGACCTCGCGTTGGGCGCTCCGATCGATCGCACCTAGATTTACGTTCAGCAAGCGAACTTGGAATTCCAGACCGACCTAATGATCAGGTAATTATGCCTCAGCACATTGGCTATGTTAAACAGGGAAAATTCGTTTCAAACATTTCTACACCGTCTTAAATATTTTGTTGTTTTTTTTTATAAAATGGGAGGAACACTACCAGAGGGCTCTCTTTGTATTTCAAATACGATTGGTGGTTAGATTTTAATAGCGATGATGACGATGGTATTGGTTGTATGAATAAAACTTTGTATGATAATCTATATCTCCATCGGATTAGATTCGCGTGTTTAAGAAACAAACAAACAAGAAGAATTTTGAAATGAAGTCACCATGTTTTCTGAAAACAGCAATTTCCAAGCACTTTGGTTGAGAAGAGTTATTGGCTGTTTATTTGGCACAGCAGCGAATATGGATTCGACAAGTGTTTTCCATTGTAAAGTGTAAATTGATAGATTTAGTGTTGTTTAGAATAACTAGATTAGAGACAACGCGTTCGTGGTTTTGTGGTGTACGATGTGTTTGTTTGCTTCATTACGGCGATTTAAACTCAGGTTGATTTCCAGAATAATAAGTTTATCTATCTGAGCCCCCTTCATCATCACCCCCATTTTGAATGATGGGACTCCAAAAAAGATGTTGTTCGCTTGACACTCTTAAAAACCACCACACCCACTGAATTGTGTTTTACACATTGAATATAATGTTCATTGAACCGTTATATGGATACTACGCGGAAATATTTATAGATGCGAACAACTTAGCTATCAACTCATAATTACGTAATTATAAATTCTAGAGCATTACGAAGTGAGGGAGGTTATATATTTACGTATAAATTATAATGTATATTTACATTTAAACACAAACCTTACATAACTTAATATTAATTTTAATTAATATAAACCAGTTGAGAGCTATTCATGTAATTGATAGCATTAAAGTAATACAAGTTATTGGAAAACATATTTTCATTTTTCCAATCTCAATATAATGTTTCATTTCATACATTCGCTTCATGCCGTTACTTTTTGTGAAGGAAGCTTAGTATTTTTTTGTTAATTTTAACAACGAGACACATTTAAGTTTGTTTGCCTTGAGACATTTTTTTTATCAGCCTTTTCAATTTTATTCGAGACTTATTTAGCAAATTGTGTATAAACAAATGCATGACCTGATAGTTGAGAATATTGTTAGTTTTCTGCTCTTTATGCAGCTATGGATAACATACCGACGCTAGAATAATGTGGTAAGAGCTGCATGAACACAAGAAGCTAGTTTACGAAGGCGTTTTTGGTTATATTAATTTGAATAGATATTTTCTTTAAAACCCTAACTAGCATAAACTTAACTTTATCATTTTCATGTTTAATGCTACCATAATATTCAACAAATATAACAATTGAAGCCTTCGTACTCCGATCATATCGCTTTTATAATCAACACATTTGAAAATGAATCTACCACTTACATAAAAGTTGCATAGGATTTATTCGGTTCGATTATATTGTAGCCGAGCATAAATTATCTTACCTTTCTTGTGGCATGATAGGCCTCGTTACAAATGATGAAGAGTAGGGTCATACAGTAACCGACTATCACGAACAGCCCCATTTCTTTATAACTAAGCCCATGTTCTAATATTTCAGAGAGCGAGCCATATAAGGATATAGTGGTCGTGAAGAAGATGACCATGCAATAAATTCCATACATGTTGGAATATGCTCTTCCTGGAGGACATGAAATAGATATGAGTTAAACTTTGCAGCTGAAAATTTGTTAGCAACATTTATAATACAAATGAGGTGAATATCAAATATATATTTGTCTATGATTAATAGAATCAAGCGATACTTTGCGGAAGTCCATATTCAAGAATTCGGAATAATACACCGCGAAAAACCCACAACCACTGTATGAAACTTTACAAACAGCGTTCGATAGAAGAGATATCCTATGATGCTCCGTCGGGGCGAGGCGTGCGTCGAGTGGTTGTGGGTTTTTTATGTTGTATATTGGTGTTTTGTATATTTATTTAAACAAATATGAAATTAAAATATACTCCTAAACGAAAACATGAAGAAAAAAGCTATTTGTTTTTCGAAAGAAAAGTGTACATCGGTACGATAGCCAATCTTATTATACTATGTATTCGAATTACAAAATTTTACAAAATTTCGAATTTAGGGGAACGGCCGCCATAAATTTATGTTTTTGAGTCGAATATCAAAACCTACCTAGCCTCAGCTTTATGATAAGGGTTTATAAATACTACATTTACGTGAAATGAAGGAATTATTCGAAAATGCAATTTTAGCGTATCCTCGTATTTATTACAGCTGTAAACCGCTGTGTTGGTGTAAAATAATTATCTTTTTCAGTGGGGTCGAAAAGGTTTAATCAAATCACGTAAGTCATAAACATAAAGAGGTTTTATGGCTCTGTCCTGACCATTTGGCAAAAATTCCATATTATACAAATGTCACGTATGAAGACTAGAAACTCGGTCAATTTTAAAATATTCAAGCGGTTTCTATACTAATAGTTTTCCGAGCGCTTTTCGAAGTGAGTAATGTTTTGTTAACGGAAGATATGAGATGCAAGTAAACATTAGAATTGTTTAAATTTTAATGTGCTGTAACCAACATAGTTTAGAGATAATTTTAGTATGTAATCGTTTTTAAAATTGTGGTTAATAATTGCCTTTCTAAATATATATTTGTGTATAGAGATAAATGAAAGATAGAGTTAGAATAATACATATATAAATATAATCTTTTCTAATAGTGTACTCATAGCACAAGTTCAGTAGCTTATCGACCTTATGTACCTAAATGTATTTTTCAAGTTTTTAAATTGCTCGCAGTTTTTAATACTCGTATTTGTTTTATATGAGATTTGGGATCCAAATCCTAGAACGTCAATCATACTTCAAAAGCTGTTTGAATTAGACGTATTTGACAATTGAAGTACGAGGCAAATTAAAAACAATATTTTGGCCTGAGAATAATCACAAATGCATCATGTATTAGTATTAGTATGTATTAGTAAAAAATATTAATAAACAACCAAGTGCCCGCGACTTCGTTTGCTTCGTTTCATACAACACACTTGCTCTATTGTTTCATTAAAATCCATTCAGAATTTTTTAGCTGAAATGAGTGTGAGCCATTTAGATGAGTATCCGGATAGATATACTAACCCAACTGTTGCATCATGTGTGACAAGTCCACCCACAGATGGCGGTACTGAGCGAGCTTCAGCGCCGGATGTTCCGCCTCGAGAGCCTTATGCAAGTTCGTCGCTAAACCTTTTGACGCCGTTCCAAATGCATTACAGTTTATGTACCTGAAAATATATAATAAGCCCAAAGCTCGTATTTAAATACAGGATTACTGAAACAACATGAATATTTTGTTCATTCATATTCCTTCACACGTACTAAAGTTTACATTATAACACTTAGATTCAGTGAATAAATGGTACATAGAATTCAAATTTGGCAGTTAAAAAAAAATAATAACTATCTGTAAAACTGGGTAGATACAATTAAATTAATCGGTCATTATGGAGCCATGTTAGTATGATGGCGTTAAATTCGAACTATTATAACCAGCTGCTGATACTTACCCTAAGAACATTTTGATAACAAGTAAGTTGTACAATTAAATTTTAATTAAATTTGGCAAAATATAATTAGTTGGCTTACTCCGATTTTTAGTAAGTAATTTTCATGGCACAAATTTACATATATAAAAAAGTAATTCTAGTTTTCTAATTTAGAAAACAAGTGACATCTAAACTTCCTTATATTCCTTCTTACAAATTTCCTTATAAATTCCTTATATTTTCAAACGGAACTTGCATAACACCGGTGTAAAGGTAGTTTTTAAATTATTAAATTAATTTACATTAACAAAAATGAAAAACAAACCAGAGAGAACAGAATCCATCCAGCATAGCAATAATGTGATAGTAAGCGAACGAGTGCCACAATTCGAAGTCGTCTTGTAAATAATGCTGCGATAGTATCACTGCGAAACTGAGGGCCCAAGAGAAAACACACAGGCCCCATGTCAGAGAGTAGAGGTTCGGGAATATTATCGGCGTTCCAGTTATTTTGAGATATTTCAACTGAAATTGATAGCAATGCATATAAGTCGATATCTGTCATGTGTTTGGATATATATTTCTGGTTCAAAGTTAGACATGTTATTTACAATCTTTCTTTATACCAATAAAATATAATACGTAAATAAAATAGTTATTGCGTTTTAAGAAGAAGTAGTGCTGGTAGAGATGGGTTATTTTTTTTACGTACTGTACATATTTTAAATGATATATTGCGTTCTCTAGGTTCTAGAGTTCTAAACAAATTTTAGTGCAAATAGAACCTGATAATGAGTCCACATATTCTTGAATATGGCAACTTGGGGTCCATGACGCCACGAAGCGACTGGTATAAGAAAATGCGGTATAAGAATACTTAAGAATATAATGTTGTAGATCACTTCATCGAATCGCTTGTTCGAGTTTTGTTGGAAGTTTGCGAGGCGGTCCTTGCCCACTGCAATCAAACAGGTTAAAAAACGTAATAAAACAAAGACCCGCAGAAGAACTTCTTTATGAAATTTAATAAGTTCCTTTGTAGCTAACATAAAAAAACAATCGATAAAAACTGACGCTAAAAGAATCATTTTCCATCATTTGCGGAACTTCAGAGTATACAAAATTCTATGCACGTTTCACCCTTAAACCGAAGCATACTCAGGAGTCTCTCTACGAATAGCAGTCATTGACTTCCAATAACTTGTTAAATATAAAGAACTGACGATCGTTATTATTATTATATTGATTAAACAATATTCACCAAAGGTGGTTATTATATATATTAAGTGTGGACAAATTATACGAGGAAGACTTTTAACATCCTCAGAGTACATGATTCTCTCAGAATACTCTTAAAGCAGTCCCGCTACTGTAGCGCTTCAACAATGTTCGCTAAAGCTGGTGTTCCAGATTTCTTCTCTGTGCTCCGTACTAGGGCTGCCACTTTTTGGGAGAATGTCTAATAACGAAAAATGGAACGATGTGATCTAACCAATGAGTATTAAATGTAATTCTTAGTTTGTATTTAGTTGTAGTTTGATATATAGGTATAGGCATTTTTGCCTGAAATAAAGAGTATTATTATTTCTAATAGGTAGAATTTGAGTAGTAGTTTAAAATATTAAAATGTAACATTCCATAACTTAATATTAAGTCTGATTATTACGAAAAATCATTATTTCCATAACTAAGTTGTTAGATAGGTAGGTTGTTATCACAGAGGAGTATAATCAGAATAGAAGAATGAAAATCAATTTCAAACAGCAACTGTATAGTTTGATGTAAACCTCTTATGACAATGATGCTCTCCAAACTCCAAACGAGGTAAGCCCAGAGAGTCGCTTTCGATATCCAATTATACGTAGTCCGCTTTGTAGTTTGCGTGTCTGGAAATAATCAATATACTGAATACAATTTTACGTTAAATGATTTATACATTGATCTTTAAGATACACGGTACCTTGATAATTATAATTTATTGCCACAGTGGTAAAGGCGAGCTTTTGTGTCTGAATATCGTTGTGTGTCAGGTTATGCCGATGTTTCATATTTTAAAATACTATGCGAACAATGCTATGATACCATTGTATGTATAAAATGAATTGAAAAATAATATATAAACATAGTTACGAGACCATCGTGGTTTTACCCCTAGCCTCGATAGATTATATAGATATTCAAAGCAATAAATAAAAATCATATGCGATATCACAATTCAATATTTTTTTCTGAGTTGTTGTCACTAATTTCTCAAACTTTTTATGAAATTTTGTTTGTGTTTTTCAAGGGGATGGTTTAATTCAATAGTATAAAATTCTCCTACTTTTCGTTCCCATATCCTCAAAGTTGATTTAATACTAATAGGTCTAAATTTTTTTCCTAAATTTAGGGTAGTTCACCCTTTTTTTTTAGTTTCCATATACAATTTACCTATTTTTTCATTAAAATTGAAAAATGTTGGAAAAATTTTCCGGAAGCGTAAATATATAAATCTATTTTAAAATATAGTATTTCTATGATTTAAAGCATTAAAAAAAAATAATATAACAATAGAAGTAAAGTATATAACAATAAATATTTACTAAATCGGCTAAGGATCCATTTGCCTCACAAAAATTAGAGGACATAAAAGGAAATCGATAGATTATGTGAAAAGTTCCATCAAGAATTCGCATTGAAGCAACTTTGAACTTAAATATTTTGGAATGAGAAAGTTTTGATCGTGACTGACGTTAATACGTGGAATATAGAAATTTTATAATTTGTTATTATGCTAAGTTTAAAGCGCTTTGGCCCAAAGTTTCAGCATTAAGCCCCTGAATGCTTTCAAAGATTCGTAAACGGCCCTTTGCGAAACAGACGGTTATAATAACGTTTTGGAATTGTGTTAAATAACAATTAACTCTACAAATTTTTAACTGGCATAAAGTCATGCTATTAATTATATATTAACCTTATATATGGATAAAGTTTATTATACACAACCGTATTATAAGTGGCCTCAGCCTGCTTCTTGATAATATTTGGTATGAAGTAACATAGAAATCCCAATGTTACCCAACAGCGATTGAAATGACAATTTCAGGATTTCTATAGCATCTACTGACACTGGAATTCGCTTATTAAAAGTCTCTACATTAGTCTATTCATAAGCGTCTTTGTTAATGTTACATTATTCGTATAAATAAGAGGTCACGATCAATCAACTTTAATCCATATAAAATAAATGCTGTAAACTTTAATTGCAGACATGTCAACATTATGAAGCCTTATAATTACGAGGAAATAAAAGATCTATCCAAATATAATTCCAGCTCCAGATAATTACGCCCTAGTATATTACATTCAGTTTTTAAAGTATTACTTACGTCTGGCTACACGCATTATCGGCATCACTCCCATTATTTGAAACAATACCAAGAGGCTTTTAGTTGTTATGTAAAAGCTGTCATGTTTGTCCAAAAGCTCGCCATCTTTGTCTGTAATTTGAGGTCCATATACTTCTTTAGCATCATATTCTGTAAGAATGAATAAATTTATTTCTCAATAAATTTGAAACTGATCCACCGGCAATGTTTATATGCATCTGTTTTATGTTATCCTAAGTACGTTAAGCGTAATACATGACACAGAGGGTTTATTTTGCTTATGTTAACTTATATACACGTATATTCTTTAAATGAAATTTAAAATTTAAATAATTTGTAGAATAGATAGGGAAAATTTTCGTCGTCTCTTGACATTACTATCTATAGAAAATATTCTGTATTTGTTGAGTTTAAATTACAATATAACATAGAAAAGAAGTTATTAAGTATTAAGCAACAGGTCACTTGTATGTATACCACATATTATATATATTATACATATATTATATACAATAAGATATAGATTTGAATAAAAATTGTAAATAGCTACACAAATATCGAATGATTGATCCACCTTTTATACTTTTTCCATTAAACTCTTTGTTTGAATCGAATTTTTTGATTTGCTCCATACGATTCGAATTCATTTTAAAATCGATTACTTTTCAATATGAAATTCAAATGGCTACGAGCGCACACTTCAAACGTGAATAATGGTATAACAGCTCAAATAACAAAATAGCACAATCAATCATACATTCCTACCCCAAGCTACTTATGTGTTGCTAGAAAAAACTGTAGAGTCGTCCACTAATACTTGTAAAATAGAATTGTAATAAAACTGGCTCTACTTTCTCCTATTGTTACTGCCTTGTTCGTATTCTTTTCCCTGGGTTGAAGGATCATACATTTCTCATTTTTTCTCATTTTTATCAAATTGTATACAGTTTTGTATACAACCATATTTAGTTATTCCTTTACATAAGTTGTTTTGCTGTGTTTCTCTCGTTTAATACCGCTCTAATATTTTTTCTGTGCAACGACACCTCTTAACGAAATAAATGACGCCACAAAGTCGCCGGCCATTAATTCATACTTCATACTAATGACGAGTTTCTAAAACACTTAATACCCACATAATTGAGCTGTTGGATACAGACATTATTAAGAAGAATATAACTGAGATAGATTAAGAATTTAATATACAGTCTTGAACAGTATCTTTAATCTATAGCGTTGATAATGAATACAATGGATGTAAAGAATTTAATGGTAGAGCTCTACATTTATTGAAATTTAATATGACGGATTTATAAAATTAATGAAAACATTCCATACGTTACTTAGTCTGAAATAGCTGTCAACGTCTATCTAAAGCAGAATAAATGGCTCATAAATCCTTATTTCGAATACGCTTTGCAAACACAAAACAGCCTTCTCAACACATTTTTGTGTTTGCGTAAGACAATTCAGTTATATGCAAAAAATGGTTGGGCTATATGACTTCACATAGTAAGTTACTAGTTATAGGTGAAAGTTTCACCACAAGTAGAATATATACCTAACTATTTTTATTTATACTAAATTTTAGGCTACTTTAAAGTTTCCACAGTACAAAATCCCAATGGACCAGTATAAACACACGAAAAACCAGAACCACTCGACGCATTTTTCCCTACACCAGCTCATTTTGAGGTCGTTTATGATGTTATACTAGTTTTCTTTTCTAAAGGTTCTAAAAGGGCACCTAAAGGATTCGAGCGAGACCCCATTTACTGATACTTCGCTGTCTCCATACTGTATCCATGAACCGTGAAAGAAAAGTTGAACTTTCACAGACGATGTTTCTGTTGACGCTATAAAAAAACACTAAAACAGAATATAATAAAATAAATAAATTTGAGGGAAAATACAAAACACTTTTGCTCAAATAATGGAACGAAACAGATCGACACGAGCCGAGTTCGTTATTAAAGTTAAATGGCATCTACGATCTTATGAGTCTTAGCTGCGTAAATAGGAAAACCCCACACCCAATTTTCAAGTACACAGCCTCAGAGTTGAGAAGGTACTTCATCTTGTACATTGACTTGCGATACTCCACTTACACCTCATAAACAAGGCTCACATGGACCGATGTCATATTGACCAAATTCGCTATTATTTCCGAGGATGTCAGAGATAACACGTGTTACACACAGTCTTTGAATTATGAACTATTGCAGCTGTGCTATTTATGGGGTTGTTCTCATTTCAGATTTAATATATGATAATTTGGTGTATATATATCAAGTTAGGTATTTTTAGTTAACAAAGTAATATGCCATTTCATGGTACCGCGTTTATCTAGTTTGCGTTAGTCTGATTGACATATCTTTGAGTTGCGTTGCGCGCTTCGTTAAAATACAATTTATATTAAATAGATGTCAACATTATTGAGTTATACAAAAGTTATTGCCATAAACTTATAAGCTATTACTTGCAGATTTGCCCGGGTATGCTGCTAAAAAGAAGGTAGCAGGTAGAATCAACTCAGTCAGGACGCGAGTTAATTGTTACACAAATTACATTACATTGGTAAACTCAAAATCAAAATTTATTCATGTAAGTAATTATGTACACAAATGTTAAATAAATAAAGCTTAATTTACATTTACCGCAACTTACAAAGTCTAAGGCGTAGAGCGGACGAGAGTTATTGGCAAGAAACCGCTGCCTTCACACTATTCAATCGCTATAAAGTTTTTAGGAGGGCCCCGGCTGTACCAATACACCAAACTGTACTGGACAGTTAAGAGATTGTAAAGATTATAAATAAATGATTTCTACAGATAATACCCCTAAGAATTGGGAAATAGGAGCGACCACCCACACCATACTGTGAATAAAATGCAAACATGGTGCAAAATTAACATTTATTCCTTCTTTGAATTACTACACTAAACGTAATTAAAATCAGACAGTCTATGATTTCTTATAAGAAGATTTCTTAAAAAAACCTTGAAGCCCATAATTGATCCTGGATCTCTCTTCTACTATTTTGATATGAAATTTCTTGTGAAACGCTTAGAAAGCGGCACAGACATCTTTTGCATTGCAGACATAAATTGCGTATGTAATAATGGAAATTAATACATTATACTCTATACATTACTTGAATACATTTATATAATGCCGCTTTCGAAGCGGTAACCTCCGGATTGTTTCACAGGAAATTACATATCAAAATAGTAGTGATGTTAATTAATATATTTAAATTTATTCAAGTAATGTATACAGTAAAATATAATGCATTAATTTCCATTATATTGCATGCCCAATTTCAATTTTAAGAGCCATATATTCGTAAAGCAAAACGAATTTGTAAGCGGATCAACCTGGCGTCACAATACGTTCTTTAGCCAAGTGGAAATATTTTATTACGGATTTAGCTGTAGTCTGTTTCGTATTCCATATATGCAACACTAAGCTGTTCGCTTAAGTTCAACAATATACCCAATATTATATATTATTATGTCGCCCTATACTTAACTAAGATTACTAGAACTTTAAATAATATAGTATTTTTTTATGTATACATAATTTAAGGTATCAAAGCATATGAAATAATATGGCAGCACAAACATTTGTTTAAAACAATCAGTAGCTTATAAAAATAATAATCAGTAAATTAATTTAAAATACCAACTAAATAACTGTTTCTGATGATTGGTACATAACCCCAGTAAATGTGGTACTGGCTGTGAGAGACAATCCATACTCCAATATAGTGAGAATAACATGAGTATAGTGAGCAAGGAAACTCGCCTGAGCAGATAAAAAGCGGAGTCGGTTTTTAACACCGTTAATTGTTTTGGCCGCCTTCAGTTTGTTTTTGTTTGTAATGGGCTCATCTGGATTCATTTAAACATGGCGGAGCCAGTTATCTGATTGGATTGTAGTGAACACCCAAGAGTAGATGCTTCCATCAGAAAGGCTACTTATAAAGGCGATCGTTATCTGGTTGCTGTATCTCGAAATCCAGGTATTTCCAATACGGCTGCCGTTATATTTGTAATTGCTGACACAATTTGTATAACTTATTCTGCCGAAGAGTTCGTACTTCCATTTTGAGAAATTAAAATATTTTTAGTGAACATTTATGATGTGAGGTTTCATTCATAACGTAAATTTATACAGATAAAAACGATTTTTATAAGTTAGCAAATAGAACGATTTCGTTTCCATTCGTCGGAAATTGCTATAATAATTCTACCAAGAGTTGGTCGCACTAAATTAAGTTACATAGCCTCATAATATGCATTGTAAAAAAACAAAACACATATGATTTTCATTTAATAAATAATAATATTCTTCAGGCCACCTTTGTAACTAAAAATTCTTCTTTGGTTACGTGGGTATTATGCAGCTTAAATTCTCTAAGTAATACAAAAATTTCAAAAGATTTAATTTAATACACACACTGGTAGTTAATTGCGTTAACTTGTCGTAATTAAAATTCCCAGGACTAAACTTGCCAGATATTAGAGTAAACGGAATCTGTGCGCAATGCTCTTGGCATCTTGGTTTCATAAGCTTTTCTTAGTTTAATGAATTTTTCTTTTCCTCACTTTCGCAGATTAATTAAGTAGTTGTGAATAAAACTAGATTTAAAAATGGATTGCATGCTATCTATTTAGCTTGGAAATTTATTGATATTATAGAAATATTCAACATTATTATATTATTATTATAATATAAGTTCTTTTTTCTTCAATCTCGAAAGGGACATTTTACATTCATATTTTATAAATTAATAACCTCCAAAATAAATAGATATAAAATAAATAAATTGTTTTTTTTTCAACAAGCAAGAAAGAGAAGAAGAATCTATTGATATACAGATGTAATCCTACAGTTCACAGTTTTACGAAAAAATATGACTGCCCATATATATCAGTAATTGAACTATGTAACTAAAAACTTATAATTTATATACGTTTATAAATCTATAGCATCATATCCTATTATTTGGGGATTGGTTGGGATCGTTCCCAAATATCGGATTATCTCCAAAGCTGACTAAGAATCTCCTATTAGGTAAAGGGAAATCTCTGAGGGCCATTATAGAGATATACACGTCTTTTACCTTTTAATGATAATATACTATCAATCCTTACACAACTAGTTGATAAACTTTTAGATTATATATATATATCGACTAAGTGTTTAATATTTATTTTTAGTTACTTAACTTATATATTACAAATATCAATTAGAATTCTGCTTACAAAGATAAATGGAGGTATATAATGAACCTTTAATAACTCGACGTCTTCAATTACTATGAAGATTCACAGAATATCCCAAAGCAAGTAATTATCGCTTGGTTTGGCTTGGTTCGAGACAAAGATTACGTGGGCGGACCAAAACTTTTCGGAATTAATAAGAAATAATTTTAAAGGTCAAAAATGAATGAAATGATTTTCAAAATTTTCTCCCTTCGCATAATTTCATTTTTTCATTCGAGGTGATGTCATTTCTCCGATAGTCTCAGAAGATGTTCAATATTGTTGCCCGTGCAATTGGATCTTGATTTTTGGGAACAGTAAAAGTTTTTAAGGTGCCAGGTCGAGACTGCAGGATGGCTTATAAGTTCTGCGCCGCCGCCCACCTTACAAAAAATCATTTGTCTGTCTGGCCGTGTGGTAACTAGCATTGTCGTGGTGAAAAATGGTACACGGCGTTTACAGGTTTTTTTTGGACTAGGTGAATAATTTCCTGCAAACAAATGGCAGTATACCAGTTATAAATCATGTCAAGGTGATTCCCCAAAGCTACATAAGTGACTAGGTACGCAATGTTTTATTCTGGGATCATAGTAAGAAATCGCTACATTACAATACCAAACTAATCTTATCAAAGCTACGAACAACATACTCAAAGCCCATTCATTTCTCTATTATTTATTTAATGTATTTACTATTTTGCCGACTAGTTAATGTTGTGTACTTACTATTATTCTATGGTACCTACGAGTTCTCTAGATTCCTTGTTTTATATATCCTCTTAAAAATTTCACATTTTATAACAGATAACAGAGTGTGTATATTAAAGTTTTTAGCGGTCTAATGTTTCACTTGACTTATTATAATAAAATAATAAAAAATAATAAAATAAACTTCTGATTGCAAAAAGAATGCAAAATTTCATCCGTCTTAATGCCTGATAGCCATGATCAAGAAAAATAAACAAGTCGTCGTGAGCAACAAGAGTCTTAAGACAAGTTGTCGTGTAGCAGCAAGGAAATTCTGGTTGATGTATAACCTAGCCTGGCAAGAGAAGGCATGTAGTCAATCTAGCCACTACGTAAGCCATAAAAAGAGAAAAGAATTAAATTACGTTCTGGCGTTATCATAGAATTGGAATAAAAATGCACTTTACATATTATTTTTGTGTGAATTCTGTTTTTCCAGTTTCACAAAAAAGGTTGTAGAGAGCTTTTGAATAATTCATAAATCCCTTATGTGGTACAAAGACGCGGATAACGTAACGAACCGCGAACTTGCTTGCGGTTAAAATAATAAACTTAAGCTGGTTCTTATTTTAAGGTTATAGTAAAACATAAGCTAGGTAATATCTTAACTATATATACGAAATAAGTTTTCTATCCACTCGTAGAAGAGATGTATCTTGAAGTAAAATTATTAGTCTTAAGTTACATGTCACAATACTGCGTGTTGTCGATACAATATAATTTAAAAAAAAATTTGTGTCTCAACTAAAACGGATTTTATGAATTTTATAACTATTTCATATTGTAAAAGTGCGATATTTCACTCGAGACACTTGATTGGAGCATGAAAAATCCATCTTCACCAACAATTCGTTTTTGGTTTTAAACTTCAAAACTCGAATCGACAAATAATTCAACTTGTATATTTTAAAACTTCATACAATTTGAATGCAATAAATTGAGCACTTTATATACATTACAAAACTCATTAAAATCGATTGCAAAAAATCAAATGCTTTCACCAAATGATTTTTTAATGAAATGCAGCAACGGTGCAGTGGAATTAATCCAAAGTATTGGCGTCGTTCACTCGTGTGACTCTCAATCACTTCACGAAAGTCAATAATAGTTCATGAATGTATTATAAAGGCATTTCATAGAGGTCCAATTATTTTCATACTGGCCTATCGAAAAATTATTAAACCTTGGAAGAAATATACGATTTTACACGCCTATTAGTTTTCGTTCGTATTTTTAATAGGTAGACGATATAATTATTTATTCCTATAATTGCTACTGAATTAATACGTTTTCGTTGTGGACAAATTTTCAAAAGGATTTTACTTTTGTCTTAAGCTATTCTAAGTTCTTATAAAAGCTCAGATGCTTCTTAAACTTTTGTTTTGCTTTGCTTTGCTTATCCTGAAACTTCTTAACAGTTCATCGGATACTCTTTGGTATATAATATTAGCAAACACCAAACACTCGACGCACGTTACGCCTGAACACCGGAGCATCCTCGGGATGTTGGGCCTACGAACAGCATTCATTGAGTGAACGCCACCTTTCATAGATTACCAGTTCCTCTGCCATCAGTCATCTAGAGGATGATAAAGGACTAGCAGAATTGATACCTACAGTTTTCGAATAATCTCTCTTTTTGAGTTAATACAAATGCTTCGCGTGACTAATAATTGTTACATGTGTGGAATACTGATGGAAGTTTGGAACAAATTAATATTGTAGCACAAAATTGCAAAATAATAACTTGAACAGTTCACGCCCCGAACACACATTGTAAGTTATAAGTTTTGATATCTTTTATTGTTCACTGCATTAAAGTTGGACAAAGTTGTTAAGAGTTTTAAGTGTTTGGAGTATTTTAGCTGCTAGAATTTCTGGAACGCTAAAATTAAGGTAACAACATTTACTTTATAAACTAATAAATGGCAGACATTATCCGGCGAATGCTTAGATAGGTCAGTGTACTCAGTGTCACGAATATAGTAGCAGATGCCACGGTTTGAGCCCCAGAAAGCTGTTGACTACAGTTGGCAGATACACTGTAGAAGAGCTAAATCTTCCATGGATAATGAAATGCGTAGTTGAGGAAAATAATATTGAGCCATGGAGAGCGATGGGTGACAAAGTAGTCAAAGCGAAGGAGGCCTCCACGGGCCCACAAGCATTCTGCGGAGGCTCTCTACGTTGGAATAGGCCCCGAGGTGTAATATTCGGCCCATACAAGTGCAAAACATGTCAAGTAATGTATATAAGTTCGTCCGATGAAAATTTTTATATATTATAGTAAAATGGATTTTTACTGTCGGTATATTTAGTCAGTTTGCTATTATTTTATAATAGGACTATAGGATTATTTTTAGTATAATTCATCAGGTAATGATTATTCGTGTTTAAAAAAGCGCCATCTACCGTAAAATATATGTACTATTTCGAAGTGACTGACTGAGAATGGTTAAACAAAGTCACGATAAGGCAAACTTTTAAAGTGGTTTTCCTACTCAACACTAGAGTGCATGAGATCTCACTACGAAATAAAACTTTGCGTTTAGAATGTATTTAGTCTAGCGCATGTGTAATTCAGTCATATGCTATTACTGTTTATTTGAAATTACACTGTCATATTTCTTAATTTTTTTATCGATTCATCGGCAAGCCATTAAAATTTCATATACGAAAAGTACGCTTGTCTCATTATATTATACACGTTTCGATATAACAAACATCTATAAAGAAAGTTACATTAAATTTACATAGTCATTCAATCTCTTAATTAAATCATTTTCCTTTTCCTAAGTTAATTATAATATAGTTCCTGCTACTGTATATATTATTTAGTATTTGCAACTATCGACGCCATAGTTAAAAAGCGCCGCCCCTTTTCACCAACCAATGCGCTGGCGCATAATAACATGCAAAATTATACCCCCAAGCGCATTTCGTTAAATTATACGTTATGTTAACTTATTTGCCTCACCTCATATGCTTAGCAGATTATCAATGTACATGCGGCTTTATGTACATAATTTGTCACCTGTACGAGTGTTTTCTTGATTATATAGTCATCAGAAATATTTTCACATTTACTGTTGTAAAATATTATTGTCATTACGACTTTCTGCTTAAATTTACTAAACACTATAATAAAAATACTTAAAACGAATAGAAATAACTAATATTGGATACAAATTTGATCCACGTTTTATGAAAAATTCAATAAATTTCATGTTTTCTATTATGTTCGTTCGTTGAATTCATTTATGAAATTTAACACACTTGCCCATAGAACGTAAGTAGGTATGTTTAATTATATGATATACATATTTCTACTTTATATATAATTTTTAAAAGTAAATATTTGGCGAGTATCGAAGTTTTTAAGGAAGACCATAAACTGGCCGCTATTTATAATACAAATAACTGTAAGCCCAAAACTTGTAACATTTTCCTTTAGAACATAATTAAAATAATTAGCAATGTATAAAGCATTAACCCTTTTTTCTTGGGAATGAAAGTCTTACCCTGTCTTATAGGACTTAAATCTGGAGCCGCCGGCAAATTACCCAGTAATTGTCCACAAATGACAACCTACTATCCAGGAATGTTATTTTCAAAATTGTCCTTATTATCTGTTTTGTATAATTTACCAGATCACGCATCACAAGAATGTAACATTCGATGAGAATATTTATTAAATGTTGCAATATTTCGCTAAGGAGCAGCATATAACATATTTTTTGTTTTTAAAATTACATTTTTAAAGTGCTTAGTCCCTCAATAGTTTCGTGATACACACAGATTTAAAAATACATTTTCTATTGTCTAGTCATCGTCACGTTTAAAATATATGCATACCATATTACAAAAACAAACATTTAGCCTTATAAAAGGATAATTAACAAACCTACTCTCAATAGCGTATGTTCTTTTAACAGTAAAAAACCAAACAGGTGGCTAACCTCAAGTCAACAACCTGCTTTCATGGAATTGACTGTTATACTTACTTAAATTGAAACTCGAATCATTAATCAAATTGTACGTGATAAAAATCTAATTCACTTTCACTAATAGCCGTGGAGTTTACAAAGACCACAGACAGAGTGACGCCTTTGCTGAAAGCGAAGGTGCTTCTCGGAACGCCACAGAACGTAGCCTTATTCCCTGGAACTTATCCTTGTATTAAGTTCATTTCTACGATTCCCGTAATTCCTTTTATTGCGCCCGCTTTCGAATCCTTCGTGACGAAATGATAATAGAAATTAAATTTTGTGTAACAATTGTGGCACGTGCTCGCTACTTGCATTTGAAATGTAGCTGAGCGATAAAACATTATTTACTATAGGGTTGCCGTAAAACCCGTAAACATAAGTAATGTAAGTCAAGAAAGAGATTTTGTCGTAAAATTCTATTGCTATTACAAACATGTGTAGTGCTGCTTCATCGATTTAAGGCATGATCAATTAATTTAAGTCTTTTTAAATGAATATAAGTGAGAATTGATAATGTTATTCTGTGGAGTTCAGTAGGGATCAATGAGAGGCAATTTCGTTTGGTAATATCAAAAACCGAACGAATCGATACAAGACCTTAATATGTTTTTTTATATCATTAATATTATGACGCAATATTTTCCTGCTTTCCTGTCATTTTCGTTTAGATCATAGGAATTTTAAATTAAATTTCAGAACAATAAAGTTTAGGTTTGCGATTCTAAGTCCTATGTCACATTACTCTGACTCATTTGAGATCTTAGAGTAGCAGTTCAATATAAAATGGAATTATAATGCTTTAATATCGTACAATCTTAATCTTGAATCTGGCGTCTATCGGCCTAGTGATCAAATCATCGCAGGCCAAATGGCCACTTGAACCAGTTCACCATGTTATCATCTTTAGTACTTACTCAGAATCATCATTAGTAAAGCTATCATGTAATATATTTATTCCTTAGCGGGAACCCTAGAGCAAAATAAGTTGACCTAGTTGAATTAGGTCACTTGCATGAAGATAAGCCACCTATCGTGCTAATAATTATAGGCTTGTTAATATATTTTTAAAGAGAAATATTTGAAATTGATATTAAGTTATATTTCGGAATGTTTATTTTATAACTATGTCAACTCGTGAATGTGCATCGACAAGTTATGGCATAAATAAACAGTTTTGAACTCTTTAAATTTGACATTATTTTTTTTAATAATATCTTTCAAGAAATCAAACACTCGTATATATAAACAAAGAACATTTTTAATAGTCATAGTTTGACTTAAGTAAATAATATTATGTGATCGGTAATTTTTATGCCCTCCTTTTTTCATTTGAAGTCCTGGTCGCACTGTGGCAAGATAGTCCATTTTGCGTAAGGTACATTTATTTCCATTAAAAGTAAATACGCACATAGAAAAATAATCAATAAAAATGCAGATTACAACCAATACTAATAGACAAAAAAACTTCCTCATGCTATTAAAGATGTATTTCGAACAAACTACATTGTCTTAGTAGATACATAACATAGAGTTATGTAAATAGTGAATCATTAATACATTTCCGAGGTTTGACGACCTCAAGGTTCAATGATATACCAGACGCTTTCCACTTATTTCACACACTATTTCCTCTTTCAGCCGGTATCAGACAGTGCGTTCAAGAAGGTACGAAAACACTCATGCATATTCAGAGGTTGATATTGGACTAAACAAAGTTTAGTAGTACCAAGCGTATTCATTGTGTAAATCATAAATTGTAATTACCTGATTTATTGCATCATAATTCGACTGCTGAGTCAAGGCAAAGTCATGTATGTTTTTACAACTTGCGTTCTAGTGTTAGGTTTGCGTACTCAGTCATGTACTTTACTAGGCCTAAATTTTCCCTTCTATGGTAAAACTTCTTGAAATTATCGATACTCACATCATCTTGATCGAAGATATTTTAAATTAAATATATTCGAAGTTTAAGATTTAGAAATTCTTTGTAGCTTTATGATTCATTTTCATTGCAGTATTAATCAAAGTTATGAATAAGTGGAAACTGATTCAGCATGGCTGTTGCTGTTACTCCAGCGGATACGGCTTATCCTGTCTTCCTCGACTGCAGCAACACCCTAAAGGGAAAGTTAGGATTACAAAAATAAGTGATAAACGATTTAATATTTATTAATATTAGGCAAATACAGTACTGTACCCGTTATACACGGTTGTATACTTCCTTGATAAATTTTTAAATATAATATTTACAAGTATATTTTTTGGATTACCTCGTGAGTTTAGCGCCTTAAACCTAACTCTTTAGCTTTATAATGTTAATAAGTATAGATATTTGTTATAAAGCAATTACAGTTAAACAAATTTGTAAATAGAAACTGCTACAGCAATAGTTGCTTCTATTTTGTTACATCACCCAAATATATTTTAATTGGCATTAATTGATACTCCAATTGTTAATATCAGCTTCAACAACACTCATGAATACATCAAACGAACAATGTATGTATACTTTAGTAATTCGACATGATTTTAACCTTGCATGTAGCCTTGTAGGGTATCTGTCGTATCTTCATAGGCGATATTACGACCCAGATAACTTGATACTTTTATTATATTTAAGGACAAATGTTACTATCGATAGCGATCCTTTATTGCTTGACAAGAAACGTTATCTTTAGACTTATAGACAATTTCAAATTGAAATATATTTAGTTTTTATACGATGTTGGATTCTAAAATATGAATTATAGTCAACCAATTACTGGCACAATATCAAATACTGCGACCATCAAATTTGATACAAACCTGATAAGAAAAATAAAAGATGCTGTGTAATTTGAAGCACTTTAATTGAATTCAAATCAGGAAGCGAAACACAATTTGAAATTTAACATCGAATGACAAATGGGTGTGGCTCACGCACACATTATTTAACCGTATTTTATGAGGATGTTATTGTAACGTAATTCTAAAATTTTAAATCAAATTATTCGAGAGATGATTTGCACATGGTCCATGACCTTAAGAGAGGAAACTGTAAAGCACTAAGACATTTAAAAAGCGACAGATTTTCATACTTTTATAGTCTAAACTATTGTAGTACCGTTAATAAAGTATCAAGGCTGTCCAACCACAGCACACACCATGTATGAGCGTTCAGTAGCGGCTCGCGCGAGCTATGGTGAGCTAGAAACAATATATGAAGACTAAAATAAACCGAATCACCGAACCGGCGCTTTAGATGAAGCGAAAGTTTAAATCATCGCCGCTATTACGCAACATACAATGTGTCTATAACGCATACCGGTTTGGGAGGCTCTGATTTTCGCGGTTATTATTTACCTATATTCACGTGATATTTCGTGGTGTGTTAGTGCTATTGTGTTATCGTTAGGCATACGACGTGCTGAAAGCCGGAAATTTATCGTGACTGTGAACTTTTGACGTGTATTTTGACAAGTTCAGCGACACAAGACAGGTTAGTTGTTATTTGTAGATGGCCTTGATTTATTTCATGACGTCTCGACGGTCTTTCGGTTTATAGTACATCGATGCCGGTTTTTTACATGTGAACTCCACGTGGTAAGGTTTTATTTGAGTATTGAATTTGGTTTAATGATTCACTATTTACATAACTCTATGTTATGTATCTACTAAGACACACTTTGTACGAATTACATCTTTAATAGCATGAGGAAGTTCTGTATTGTATATTAGTATTGGTTATAATCTGCATTTTAATGAAGTATAAGATAAACATAAGAGCATTGATTGAGAGTGAGTAGAGAATAAGGCGTTTGGACTTTCACTTGAAACATTATCACAGCCACATGTCGCACTTATAGTTCTGTCTCTTCAATTGATTTACCAACAGGTATATCTTATTTATCAAAAGGCATTCCTACAGACAAACCTGTGATATGGAAACAATTTTTACCGTATATATTTTGATTCAATAAAATATATAAGGCTTATATACGTTGATACTTGTTACCATGGCAACCTTTTACATGTAAAAGTTGGTACTTTTCCCTGGTGGGAATAATAAAACGACAACTATTTTTAATTATTACATTGGTTTTTTATAGAAAGGCGCACCATTTCCATTACGTTTTAGCCAACGCCAGATTTTCCAGACAACTTCTTAGTATCGTATCTAGAAATAGACTCTGTTTATTTAAAATAGATTATTATACATCTGTTTTTGATAAAGTACTTAGCGTATTTTAGGATCGGTGACAATAAATTAAGCTACAGCAATAGGTATGTAAAGAAATTGTGGACGATATCACCGTATGACAAATCTTTGAATATTTTACACTATCAAACATGTTCCAATAATATCATATCATCAAAGCTGAAGACTTTAATGGCTCAAGCCACAGGTTTACTGGTTTTCATTATTTAAAAATCTATGTTTTATAGTTTAAGCTATATAACCCCACAGGTTGGCATAAAAACGAGCGTTATTTGTTTAATACTTGGATAGTTGTATCGGAGAATCTATAGGCTATATAGATTTCTTAATAGCTATTCGCTACCTAGTTTAAAGTATGACGGTAACTCTTTAAAATTTATGAACTGAAAAAACGGCTATCAGTTACAATTTTATTAAGGATGGACTACACCCACCAAATTATAACTTTACCAACAGGATTTGAACGATTACCAATTAACAAATTTCTAAACGAATTGTAAATCGTTTACGTTCTACGTATGCTTAAAAAGGGTAAAACTGGAAGGTTTGAGAGCTATCGAAATCTAGAAGTGGAAAACACTTCCGGTGTTAGACTATGTTAGAGATGATTTTCTATGCACACCGTTAATTAGATGTAATTATTTCCAGGTACATTTTTCCAGAAATATTTTCTGTAACCGAGACTTTATTATACGCTTCCGAATTCTGTCGAAGTTTCCTCATTATGTGTCAATGTGTGTCCAATCTACGATTTACACAATTGCAAAAGGTTATTCTCATATTTGTGTATGAACAATAGCTAATTCGCGTAAAATCGTTGGTTCTTTGGTTTGAGACCGTAATGCAATTTTTATAGAATCTTAATTGTTGTAGGTTTTTCGTGAAACTAATAATTTAAAGAATATATAAATCCGAATACAATTATGTATTCAAAAGGTATTCAAAAAATGTCGTTAACTTTCATAGAAGGCAATTTAAGGATAATTTTTTCAACCAGAAACTCTTACTGGATTTTGAACCGAGACTCGCGATCATCTGAACTACACAGGTGCATAACGGTATGTACGTGGTAAGCAATCATGCGCAACACACGCGTTGCTCGGATCCACATTGCGTAAAATGTTATGAGACAAATGCTGTTGCACGTATCAAGGTTAGCAGTGTAACGAACTCTATAATAATAACATTAATGAAGATTTAATCGGTTATATAATTGTGAATGATAATGTGCATTATTGTAGTGATAGGGTCCCTCGGTTTCTAATGATTAAAACTTTAAATCAAGCGTGTTTCAAAGTCCTTGCTGATTTTCATACTGATGGCAAAAGGAGGCCCCGTGGTTGGTGGGATCATGAATCAGAATAGGTGTCCGAAATAAGACCTAAGCAGCCTGAGGTAGCGAAGACTAAATACTGGTGGAAATCTTAAAGAAATATTTAAAGTTTATTTATAATACAAGACATATTTTTGAATATTGGTTTGTAATTATGTGTAGGTTCACATTATAAAAAAATGTTCTGTAAGTTCTAAGATTACAAACTGAGAGCCAAAGTGATTTCTATAAACGAATAATTTTTTAAAAAGCTAAATCAAATCTGGATTTGGAGGGTTTGTTTGACAACTTTTAATCATATTCTGAATATATTTTGGACTAAAGAAATTAATGATTCTTATCAATGAACGTTATCCAACAAATTTATTTTTTTTTTTTTTTTTTTTTTAAAAAATATAGTTAGAGATTTATGTTGCTCAAGTAATTTTACAACCAAAACCCAAAAAAAGTTTCCCTTTTTTTTTTCAAAAAGGTGGAAGTGAAGAAGCATTGAGTTGGTGGTGTGAATGTGAAATGTGGTGTGCATGGTAGTGCCCAATAAGCGTGTTAATAGATTGTTTTTAAAAAATGAGTTACAGATTATGTTCCTCAACTGATAATGTGAATATATAAACCTCTCGAGTCAAGTTTTTTATTATTTTATTAATATTGAAACCTTGGGAAAAATCATTGACTTTTCGTAATCCTACGCATCTGTGTGGGCTTATTATCTTTCAACCGATATGTGATATATAATATAGAGGCCATCATGTAGAAATGTGTATCATTTCGTTGTGACAACATAAAATCTGTTAATATAATATCTTAAGCACGTCGTAGTTTTCGCTATGAACAATATTCAGTTTTTGAGTATAATTATTTTAATATCCATATTTGAGCTAGTGCTGTTATTGCAAAAGTAGGTACAAGAAACTAGATTGTTGTAGTTACACCTAGGCCATACTCGTTGCGATTGTCTCACGATTCGTAATCACGAAGTATGTACTCACGTATGCTTCGATGCTTCAACCGTAGACGCAAGGAATTTGCTACGCGGTCAATTTATGGCAAATAAAATTAAGCGATAAAAATAAAACTAATACCAATATATAAGTTCGGTGTTAATAGTCAAATATTGGTACATTATTGTGGAAGCGATTTATATTGATACATTTTGAATTAACAGACATAGAGTAATAATTATGCGTGGTCAGTCACACCGGAGAGTGGTTACTGAGAAATACCCTGCTGTTTGGTTTTTATTAGTCCTGATTGACGCCCGCAAAACCGTTCAACCGTTACATACAGTTACTTTAAGGGACAAGTGTTCTAATTATACTTGTATTATTTGGTGATAACAAAAGTCATGGTGAATTAGACCTGCACCAAATGCATAACGAAGCGCAAATAATCATTGTGAAAATTGCTACCTCTATTGGACGCAAGATGTCGCTTATGAAAACTGGGTATATATTACCAAAAATGAGTAAAAAGTTTATCATACTCATATTTGGCTAAGACATTATTGATATATATATTTTTATTTTGATAATATATGACATAAAGACGCAAAAATATTTAATGTTCATCAAATATCTCAATGATATCAATCGAATCTATCCAACACTAGATGGCAGTAATATTTTTGTTAATTTGGCTCAATAGATGGCGCATGGTATTTAAAAGACATCGAGGTTTGTTATAATAATGAATTATTCATGATCTTGTTAACAGCTTCCTATAATTCTAATATATTCTATTTTAATTATTAGATTATCTTCTAACATAAGGGTTGAAGGCAAAACATTTTTTTCATTTCAAGTTTGTAACCCAGTTTTCATTTTGTCTTTTAAGTATATTTTATGTATAATGCTAAATTGAACATTGTATTTCACTGTGCAATAAAATACAAGCATACCTTTAGTATGAAAACTCAAGATTTTAATGAGATTTTAATTCAATCGGAAACTTGACTTTACATTCGTTGATTGGTCAATTACATTCATGATGATGCCAATACTTTATATTGAAGCTAAGCAGTTGTTTTTAATACTAATAATTTAATATTTTCCAAAATGAGAAACAAGGATTTACAGTCGAAGGCTATATGGTCAGGTTCTAAGTACCAAATGACGTTATCAATGCTTTTCGTGAAATCTGGTAAAGTCCCACGATGCAAGTCATAATTGTGACGTCGGCCCCGATTCTATGAAAGATAGTTGCGTCGCGATACGTCGCAACTTCGCGCCGTTGACGTAGTCTGACGTCATGCCTCGAAGGTCATTGTGAACGTATTTTATAATAGTGTTATGACATTGGTTATGTCATTTATATTTACTCGTTTTTAGTCATACGAAATGGAAACTGTTTTTGTTTCATTTTGGTACGTTTCTTTATTAATTAGCTGATAAGGAATCAAATGTCTGCACCAGAATAAAATTCGTTTCCGATTCCACTTTAAGAGATATTACCGAAATAATTTTCGTAGATGTTACAGGCATATCTACGTTGAGGAAAGGTATTTTGGGAAAGAAGGTTACAATGTCAACGGAATCAAAGTTCAAGGACGTAAGAGAGACTTTATTAAGCAGAATTATGAACTTCTTTTTCTTAACCGTATAAAACTAACAGGGCAATCTGTGATACTATCGTGGCACTAAAAAATATTTTGCCTAATTCATATAGTAGAGATATTTAAATATGTTGTTTGATATAAGAGGTCAATGAATCTCGATGATAATTTTAGCAATAATGCCAACTCGTTGTATAATGATGAATAAATTAGAGTCGATCGCGTATAATGCAATAAAGATTTATCCTCTACATATTACATACTGGGGCAAGAAATAAATAATTATTGTTATTATAATTTTATACCCAAAGACAGTTATAATAAAAATAACGAATAATTGAACAGCAAATACTTTCAGAATTCAGTTATATGACGAGAGCAACAATCAAGTATATGACGTGGCTATAAGGTAAAATTTCCTGTATATTATTACAAGTTCAATTACTGAATGGAAACTGTTTTTAACACAGTCCCGGATATAATTACACACGATATGTTTTATAAGAGCGGCTTTTTCCGTCCACTTTCAGTATTAAAATGGATTTTATGAATGGTTTAGTCATCACTGAGTATTATATGTCATGGAATCATTTCCATGACTGCATTTCAATTTTCCACTGTGCTTTACGTGGCTCAGCTAACAGATAACCTGGATTTTACCATAACTATGTACTGAGGGTTTTTTATAATATTTGAGTCGACTTCAGTGCCAATATAACATGTGTGTATATCTTTATTCCTATAAGGATGTATATATTTTTAGGAACAAGCATTGACCACGGGACCATCTGAATCATTCATTACAGTCTAATAGACCAATTAACTAGCAATACCCCGCGAAAATCCCTCAAACACTTTACGAACAGCGTTCATTGTTCTGAGGCAACATCCTGATGATGCTCTGGTGTCGGGGCGAAGTGTGCTAGTAAATTAGTCTATTAGAATTTTCGCACTTCCACAAAGTAATATCTAATTCTACTATTTGTATAAGATCTCGTATGTAGCTCTCTGTTACATCTGTCCTTCTTAATATTATAAATTTTTGGCTAGTTATAGCTCAAATTCACGTGGGGAGTGGCAGCGTAAGCTGAAACACAGGTTTTACCTAGTTTGGCAACGGATACTATTTCTTGCATATTTTTTGTGTAATACCTAGCTTAAGTTTTTTGTCACATTGTAAGAATCTTTTGGATGATAAATTTATTATTATTATTACTAATTGAATCAATTCAATTATTCAATCGTAATTGTTGGACGAGCCACTCTTACCCGCAAATTTTTAGAGCAAAGCGCCGCTCACCACAGTAATACATGTATTAAATAATGTAATAATAATGAGGTGGCCCTATTTCGTTATAACATGACGGAGTTTATGTGGCTAAGTTTTTAGTTATAAGATGTAGATATATATTTTTATCGTTAATATTATACTCTTATATATGTCTAGTTTATATTTAGTAAAAATCGTATTTGATGAGCTATGGAAGGGTAGACTTCTGGAAAATAATAAATTAAATTTTGAGATAATACTTATATGTAAATGGTATATAAGTATAAGTATAGTATAAAGTATGCCTAGGAAGACTATGAAATTGATTTTAAGTGCTTCAGGCAAATTTTCCGATCAATGACAGGTCATTGACAGTATAAACAAATAGGGCTATGGTTTTACCGAAATTTAAACAATGAAAACGATTTCTGCGCAGTCATCAGATGAACTGTACTAACAGGATATTTAATCATTTAAATTTAAAAATCACCTGCGGTAGGGAATATTCTATCAGTCATTATATATTAAAAGTAACTTTAATTTTTTTTCGTTATTAATTTTCGATACTCCTACAAGAACCGTCCAGCAAACTTTGAACCTATCTCTCCTATATTAAAATAGATAGTTTCTTTTAGGTATTTGTTAGGAAATAAAAAAGATTTATATATTAATATTGTATAATCATCAATTATCGGTAAGTTTTTTTATATAAAAAAACTTAGAATCGTTGCTTCTTCGATTTCAAATAACTTAAAAGGTTCATAGATTTGTTTTGTTTATAATTTTTATTTTAATTTTTCATATGAAGAAAGCGGTTACTTTTAATTTAAATTATGTAAACAAAATAAAGCCGAATTAAAAAAAGCATTCCAAATTTAAAAATATTCGAATATACAATTAATCAATATTGCCAAGTACGTCAGTGTATAGGCGTGACCATTGTGCGCAGGTTTCTCCCATAGACTACGGATACTCTATGTCCGTTTGCTTTGACTCAGTAATGATTCATTCATTCATCTAGAGTCCTGAATGAGCGTAAAATCGCTTCACGGGCGAAATTGAAAGCGGATATCATTGTTAGTTTTTCTTTCTGTACTGGGTTTAGTATTAAAGATCCAAAGAGATTTAAAAAAAACATAAACCTCTTTTTAAAAACCTTCGCCGTTTACGATATCCCGGTAGGGTCATATGTAAGAAGAGCATATTTATGAGCTGTGATCCGACCATGGGTGAATGTGTCAAATATACTATAATCTGTCAATAAAAAAATAAATTATTGGTCACTCGAACATAAAGAAAATACGTAAAATATATAATGCTTATATACAAAATTTGTTGAACAAATTTAATTACCCTCATTAAATGTATTACATTTGTTTGTTAGAATGCAAATCATGATCATACTAAATATGTGTAACAAAACTTAACGGGTAACAATAGCAGGTGATCAATTCTATTAATAGTCTTATCAACAAATACCGAGCGTACTTGTCAGGTGAAGTCATCTGCACGTCAAATATTTATACAATTTGATATTGTCGTAAGATTTGCGTTAAGAAATACGACACTTCTGATTCTGTTCCAAAGCCCAAATCTCTTTTGAAAAAAAAAAAATATGTCATACTTTAAGTTCAAGGTTGTCAGTATAGGAAATTATGAAAATGAAAATAGAACTTATGCGCCTGGGAAAATAGAACTTTTGTGTCGATTTGCGATGAGTTGAAGTACAAAACGTTGCACGCAGACTTTTGTGCTTGTAAAAAAAAACAACTGAAAGAAATAAATTTAACGTTTTATCCCGAATATATTTAATTAGTACAACAATCGTTTGCAACATAGTTTAGCAAATACGCATGCGTGAAAGTATTCTTTTCCGGCTGCAGATGTCAATTGAATCACGTTTGTGAGATGAGACCCTGACCGCAAAATCTTTGGCTGAATCACGGTGGTAAAACCAATTTTTTATTGGACATCGAATGGGTGTACTGCATTCTTTGTGTGGCCTTTGACATACATTGTTTGCCAGGGACAAACTAGGATTTTACGTGCAAAAGTTTAAATTGCTGAGTTATTTCTCATCAACGGGGACCTTAAAGCTTCTTCAAAATCTACTGATGTCATAATGATGAAATCATCGAATATCTAATGCCGTCAATCATATTTCTTATGGTTTCACTTATCAAAATTCGATTCCGGATGCGTACTAATTGATTTATGATTCTAAACTCCCGGATTCTACAAAAGTAATTACGTAATTATTGGTTTTTACAAAATGTATCGTGTAAAATTTAAAGAACAGGCTCAAGTGTGTTCTGTAACATCTTATTTTGTTAAATTGTATTAACGTTCATATTTAATATGAGCTTATCTTTATTTTAAAGCAAACATTTAATATTACTAATATGTCAGCACACGGTTAAAGATAATGTAAGCGATATGTTTAAATCTAAATAATAGAATAAGGATTTTCTTCGCAGCTCTTCTCGGCAACATTACCTCGGTCAATAAGAATAGAGTATAAACTGAGAAATACCTTGTGAAATTAGTGGTCTGCGAAATTAAGGTCTTTAAGCAAAAATGTCTGATGCATAACGATTTCATAACTTTGTGTGTGTGTATTTGTTAGGAATGCCCAAAGTTATGGTGAATCACAGAGAAAGTGAAGTTGTCGAGATACAAAACAAACTGTGACTCAGTATTGATATGATCTCTATTATAATTTATGCTAATTCATAGCGGAATTAATTATTTGGCATTGGATAAAGTTCAGCTGGTTCAGTCCAATATCATCAAACCCTGGACAATATGTAAGATTTCTTAAATCGCCTTAAATTACTAAATACACCGGAAAAGGCGTTAAAATATAAGATAACTAAAAAAACTTTGTTAGCTGAATGTACCCAAACTAAAATGTGGTCAGTGAAAATACTGCTCAATTTGGTAAATAATAAAAATCGGGACATATTTACACACGATCGGTTTTCTCAATGGTAACCTCGTGTTATAAGTGCTAACACAACTGATAAATATAAACATATTTTTTCATAAAATACTAAATACTGATCAAGCTAGGATCGAACTCAGATCCCTTGTTGGGAGGATCGTAAAGTTTGTTTTATATTCACAGAAGAGACAAATATTAAGGCCTATGAGAACGTGCAAATTAACATACCTATACGATGACTTAATACCTAAAATGTTATCACAGGTTTTAAATTTTACATCATACAATCATACGATCTGAAAGTCACGTTCACCATGACTCAATGGTTATGAAAAATCTTGGCCCTATTACAACATATTGACTCGACGAGACTATATCGGCATATTTGGACTAACCCACAAATTTTTGCAAACGGTACTTCAATATTTCGGTCTGCAATAGACGAGATAGGAACTTAGAAAATTGTCTGTTGCGTTATGTGCAATTAACAACACAACTATAAAACGTCGTGACCACGCACGCTGTAAAGCACGCGAAACGTCGGGAAAAATTTTAAAATAATGTCATATACTTAAATTTTGTAAAATACACAACTTAATCCGTCAACAAAGTGTTTTTTTCTCTAAATGAGTATAGTTATGTAAATAAAAGACAATATTAACAATAAAACAAATTTGTTGGAACTAATTATTTATTAAATATATTATGAATGTATAATTTTCCTTCATCACACTTATCATATATGCCAATTAGGTGAAGGCTCTATAGTACGCGTACCAAACGGATTCTAGCGGAATCTTGGCATTGCGTCATTTCCGATCGCACTTGTATGTTACGAATTAGAATGTCACCGAAGCCTAATCGAGTTAATTAGGCCGAAAGTTGCCTACTTTATTAAATCTTTTTACATGTTTTGTAGTACATGTATTTTTTTCTGCTACACAAATCCCCGTATCCCATGTCTTTTTAAAAAAGTAAATACAATAATGCCTTGATAAATATGGTGTTTCTCTATACATGGAACTGCGTGACTATGTCGGTGCATACAAACGTAGTATAACATAGTTACGTTAATTTATCATTTAATGATGTTGTTATCCTAAAGTTCCTAATTATGTGTTGAGAGCAATGCATACGAATTATACTGATAATTAATCCACGATGATTATCTCGTTGAGGTCAATGCTCTGTGCAGGCATAGAGTCGTCCCGTTGAAGGTCACTCATTGATACGTAATTCATTGATAGATTTACCTGTCTGTTGAATATAGTTATCAGATATCAATTAAGCATTTTACACCTGTTAATTATAAGTAAACGAGAATATGTTATGAAACTATTTTTTACTGATTGTTTTTTGTTTCCCAAATAACGCTACCTTCTACAAAGTTTGAAAATCTCGTCTCACAGTTGATAAGTTTGATACGTTCGACAACTTAATGTTAGTACAGTTTCTCGGATGAATACACGAAAATAATTACATTTACATAAGACTTGATACTTATTCGATTGAATACAATTCGTTCTTAAGTACAGGTAAATAGATTTCCTAATAATTTTTATTAAAGTTGAGAAAGGCGTACTCTTAATACAACAATACACATCCATCCTTTCACATACAAATGAAATATCATCTCAATAGCATTTTAAATTATTATAAAACGTGAAGTCCTATTTCTAAGGATTATTTTTGTATACATAGCTTGTAGTAAGTAATCAAAGAGACTGTGGTTAATGAACACTTAACCATTTTTAAGCAAACTTTAACCCAGTTAAGCGCGTAATTTACACAGGAACCTAAGGTCCTATATTATATTAGATTATTAATTCCTGTCAGTAAAATAACTAGTGCAACTGTCACTGATACAGCGATGATTTGCCTTTAAATTCATCAAAATGCTTTTAATCCATTCCTCAAAACACTCTGATTATTTCTTCATAATAGAAAAAAATGATAGCATATCATTTTTATTCTATTCAAAAATAAGCTTCTTCAAAACCTTTATCACTGCCCATATGTAATATTTAATATATTATTTAATTATTTACGCCTTCCTTTTAGTTACCGTAAATTACATATTTTTATTTATATAGCAAAGGAAAATTAATATTGAATAAAAACAATTTAATCTGGACTATCTTTTAATTGTAAGAACTCGATTCTACCATATCACTATTTATTTGGGACTTAAAATCTGCAACATTGGAAATTTTACTGACTGGATTAAATAGTCATACAATAGTAGGATTGATTGCCATAATTTCATATTTACAGAAATTCGATAGTGCCAAATAGTAAATTACTCTCATTTGTGACGTGCGAAGTCGCGGGTAAAAGTGTTCGATTTGTATGCACGTGTGCGTATTTGTCACAGGACGCGCAACAATAGCCGGAATAGGAAGTGACCAGCAAAATGGCTGCTGCCTCTGCTGAGGAGTTCCGTACATCGATTTAAACGAACGTCTCTTGGGTTGAGTGATCCCCAAATTTGCATCACTGACCATATTTCTTAACATTTTGTGACCCAATTACCAACTCGCACAAATAATAAATTAATCATAATTAAATATACTGCAAAAAGCCTCAGCCAGCGTCGGAATTCATGTTGTTGATATATCGAATCATGTTCAATTTCGCGATCATTTGGAGCGTGAGGCTCACGGTAGGACATAACACGTAGTTTGAAAGTGTTCGGAGAAGTTATTCGGATCGATACCTGCAGCTGAATTCCATCATTGGACATCGAGGCGGAATACGAAATTCTGTCCGTATCACCTCGATACCCGCCGTTCCTCAACTGAGCGCTTCAGAAGGCGATTCTGCCACCGCCATGTGGAATCAGCTGCTAATAGTATTTCCGAACCAACGAAACGGTAGGAGGCAGGTCGTAAGTGATACCGCCATCAATGAACACTCCGGTTTTAAGTAAATACAAATCAAACAGAAAAATGTTCCATATCATAAGACTGAGCGGTGCAATATAGAATATAGATTTTTATTCATTTCTCAGTTTTTTCCCCTTTGCTCCCAAACGAACAGGCGGGTAAACCCGCCGCCCATGTTTCGTTGTGATAAGCTTAATAAGCTCTATGCTTCATTAGTTACAGTGTATTCAAATATTTGAATCGTTGACAAGTGGCTAAAGTTCCGTGTCAAGCACCTAAACAGCCTGATATTGACGATCAACTTTTTTGTTCTCGTTTGTTTGTAGACGTTATTTGATCGCTTATTACAGTTAAAACTGGTAAAAAAACTCAAACAGAATGGTATTGTTCGATAATCGATATTTAATTGTTTAATATCTCGCTGTTTATGCTAACAGTTAAAATTGAGCTATTTACATCTTTTAGATTTAGGTTCAGCTATTATGATCTTAACCTAGCTAGAGCTAGATTTTACACATAAACAAAACTCCGAATAAAAATAAACTGAAAAATCGAGCAATGCAATCTCTAACCAATATGGAATAATGTAACGACCCATTTATCGAGTGTAGGTTTACAATCTTTCTTTTTCTTTTATAGATCTCAAACTCACTTTCAAAAATTTTACCACCAGTTCCCAGCTTTAGGCTGTTGAGTGGATGAGAATAACTGGCAAGAAATTCTCCTCCACTCTTGTCAATCGCTGCATAATCACCAAGCTCCACTCGATATTTTAGAGAAATACAAATTGAGAATCAAGAAAGCCAGCCAAACAGGCCTAGAGATAGGTGTGCTGTGCCACATATTCGTTTTCAGTATTTTTTTATGGGGAGCCATACGAGCTAGCGGCTCAAAAAGATAAGCATATTTTATAACATAGCTTTTTAAACCAATAAAATGAAAGAAAACTTGAACAAAAAAATTGTGTACCTACTTAAAATGTATTTGTAATTTTTTACAATCTATAAAAACAATTTATTAATTATCCAAAAAGCTAATCTTCTGTTTTGAGCTTATTTCTTCAATAAGAAACTTGAATCTTTAAAAATGTAATATAATAACTAAAAGAAAATGATAATATATGATTAAAAGTCCCTTTAGGTAGCATTCCACGTTTTAATAGCTAGAATAATTTTTGCTTTCTAATCATATTTGAATTCTTTTAAAAAAAAAAATACGTGTTTTTCTTTTTTTTTTTAATTTAACAAAAAAAAATTATTTTTCCAAAAAAAAAAAAATTTTTGGGGGTTTTTTTTTTTCCCAAAGTTTTTTTTTTTTTTTTTTTAAAAAAAAAAAAAAAAAGGAAAAAAAAAAAAAAAAAAAAAAAAAAAAAAAACCCAATATTTTTTTTTTTTTGGTTTTTTTTTTTTTTTTTTTTTTTTTTTTTTTTTTTTTTTTTTTTTTTTTTTTTTTTAAAAAAAAAAAAAGGGGGGGGGGGGGGTTTTTTCCCCCCCCCCTTTTTTTTTTTTTTTTTTTTTTCCCCCCCCCTTTTTTTTTTTTTTATTTCTTTAATGTAGATTATAGGAAGTTAACATCTTACTTGGTAGCGCATAATTGAGGTGTTTGGAAAACGCGTTCAATCGCGTATCGCGTCGGTATTTTATAATTTAAGATGAATCCCAATGCTTGTTTTAATCGCCATTTATTAAGATATATCTTGTTTTATATATTTAATAAGCTAAATAAAGATGTTACAGCTCATTTTATCACAGACAGTTCGGAGATGAAAGACTTTCCGAGCACACTACGAAAAAAATACGTAAAACCAATTTTGTAGCGCTTGATTGAACTTTTTATCATATTTCAATACACAAACAATGAAATAACAGTTTTAGGTGACTTAATAACGTGGTAATGATTTATCAGCTTAAATGAACCGGATGTCCGGGTTCAAAATAATATGTCGTAAACATGGCATGGAAAAAAATTTAAATCAATGTCATCGTTCTCTTGTCAGGTGGATGCCACTGTAGGACTCGTTCACTCCACCGATTGTCTCCTTCTCTCGTGATATGTTCTGCCCTCCTCAATTTAAACCTACTTGCTAATTCTACAGCATCGATCAACTTCATTAATTTTTTAATTTCTTTGTTTCGTCTGCTTTCTGTGCGCTTCATATAATCTTTCTGCAGCGCTTTAGAAAAATAACAAACATTTAAAGGCAAATTAAAATAGAAAGTAAGAACGAAATTCTTTAGTTTCACTTGTCTAATGAGATATTTTAAGCATGGAGTTTTCATATATTGCTAAATGGGTTTTTCTAAACATTCCAAGCACTTGGTGGTGCTTCGGGTGGGATCCGAACGAGAAGTTTGTCATGACCTTCTCATGGACTCATGGAATCGTCTGAGTTATGACAGGTTGTTATTTCGACATCGTAATATGTTTAGCCACCACAAACTCAGAGGAATACGAGTCTTACTTAATGTATTTCCAATACAAAAAATTGAAAAATCCTTTGAGCACTTCGTAATATCTAGGTCACGAATACAATTGCATATCGCCTGAGGTATCGAAATAAATATTAAATTATTAAATCCAGACTAATCATAAGTTTCGTTTCTCAAATAAAATCGGCTTCCATTTTAATTTTTTTTTCTTTTTTTACAGATCCAATTGGCTGCAGAGGTTAAGGTGAGTTAATTTGATCCAATCCTAATTTGTTAAATAAGCTAATTTCAATATTTTCTGCATTTTAATATGTAAACAGCTCAACCGATTTTTGACAAAACATATAAGAGAATTGTTAATTATGGACGATCATTTTGTTACCATCTAGAAACTAGGTTCTTAAATCGATATGATTATTTTATATATTTAGATTCCATGAGTAAAACAGTACCGTAACAAATTAGGTACGAAGCCGATATGTGGGGTGCACTAAACTGTAAAATGTCAAATTATAAGAATTAATAAAAAAATACTATAAACTGTTAAAAATGCATAAGCATTAAACATTTTGAAAACTTTTGCGTCACTTCTGAACCTCCTCTGCCTAATGAAACGTGTTTTTCATACTCTTTGACAGCCACTTCTGGTAATGAAAATCACTGACCGCGTAATTTGTTTATTTTGCCTGGTTAAATCCATGAACACGCCATTTATAAAATGGCGCCAAAATATAAAATTAACTGATTGCCAGGTGAAAAAAACTGCATTCTAGAGCCAAAGAACTAAATTGTCAAATGTTATACTTTTTAAATATTGTTTGTATATATATGGCCAATTCCGGAAACTTTAACCGTGGGGTATGTATATATCAACGGGGTTTTCATTTTATTTCAATCAATCGGTTTGTATGTATATAAATAGGTAAAAAAATGAAAATAATCACGTATATTTTATTTTTTAAGGCACTATTTTAAAAATGCGGCGCAATTTTTAGTTTTCACCATAAGAAAAGATAAACAATCAAGTATATTAAGCTAATAATAGAACCTCTTTTGTTAATTTCAATCTCGTTGGCTACCCGTGACTTTTGACATTGACAGGCTTGTCAACGCATAGTGTGTGTAATTTCGAATTGGTTTTTAGAATATTTTTCGTATTTTTGATGAAATTTATTTATGCGAGGTCATGGTAATCTATCATGTGTTATAAATTTCCTTTGGGAGGACTGTGTACGGGTTTTTCAGTTCAGCGTATTGAAAACGAAGGAATAGTATTGTCATCATGTTGAACGAATGGTCGCATCGAAGAAAGGAAGTAAAAGTAAAGAAATTTCAGGTAAAGCACAATTAAATTTCATTGTTTATTTATTTTTAGCATTCTATTTTTTTGGTCGTTTCTCTAATTTTCATAACGTTGATCGAAATACCCTTTAGTAACTATTGTTATTTGACTACATTATTGAATCTTAACTGAAGTGTGACGATAAAAACGATATGATTTAATTCTCTGGCAAAACTTTGGTTTAGGCCATATATTTTAAGTACAAAGTTAAACATCGCTATTTTTAGACAAATAGTTATTTATTAACTAACTTTTTCAATGGATACAATAAAAAATGTTTTTTCAATTATAACTTTCGTTCCTTGGAGTAACATTTTAAACCTTGCTAATTTTCATCTTCATTTGTGTCGAATTATATCAATGTAATATCAAGTCGCATGTATGACTTACGCGTATACCATGAATGAGCTTATTAAGTTAGTTATTTTAATTTTGAAAATGGAACACAAAAACGCTGGTAGGCCCAACCGCACAAAATGCCCACCCAGTTGGATCTCTGCGGACCTTGTAATGCCGTTTCCTTGCCATCGTTGGCGAATACCGCCAATTCCTTACCATTGCTTTCCCATCAAAAAACGCCGTACAACCACCAACACTGGCATAGAAATGTAAACCCTTTTGCAAATTAATAAGCGCGGTAGTCCTGTGAACTTACACAACTAATTTTGCCAGCTGATATAATGATTAAATTGCATCGGCATGTCAGATCAAAAGAAATTATGCTGTTATATCTTGTTTAATGGCAGCAGTTTAAATGTTAGTATGTATAACTGTCACTATTGATTGTGACGAACGAATTCGTTTTTGTAGAATAAACACAGTTTGGGATGCTCTAACCAACATTCTATAATTATATGTACAATTTGCACCTGAATATTTGCTGATATCTGTATCTGTTTTATTGGATTTTTTAAATAAGTTCGCAATCGCAATCTATAACGCGCAGTCCTTTAATAAATATACCAAAACTAAACTGAAAGCTGACGTCGAAGCTCGGCCTAACGCTTTGTTATGCTTTTAAGGAAAGTGTAGATGGTAAATTATTGTTCGCTATTTAAAAGAATTGCTAATAATGCCATTTTGCCTTCAGTGTGCTTAAGTCTTAACTTATAATTTACGACCTCAAATTCATATTTACCGACACGTAACTATACCTTGTACGTCTGTAGAAATATTTCTCAAAAAAGGTTTTATTTTATATTATACACCACAATATTCTGATACTGAATTCTGATTCTGAAAATTCTTATATAATATTATAGTTAAAATAATAGTTGCGTTTCTTTTCTGAAAGTAAATTTATTATAAACATATTTTATTACTTACAATTATATATACAGTAAATAAAAATTAAATTAACTTACCTGAAAGAAAACAACATTAAAGACAACATTATTTATACATTAAAAAATCAATTTAAATTATAAAATTAATATGTATCTTAAATATATTTGGCGAAATTCACTCTGTATGGGGGTAAGTAAACTATTTAAACAAAATAAGGTCCAAAATAGCATGTACAAAAACAGACCGGCTAGTGTCATGGGCACATGAAAGTTGATAAAAGTGCAAGGAAAATCCAACTGTAATGACAAATCACCGACTTTTCTAACGGTATCTGAATGCGGTACACGATTCAGTGTATCAATGTTATTATAAAAACATTAATTTCTAACAAGGAAGTGCTTTTAAAAGGATGAATTGAGTTAAAGTTTTAATTACACCATACAAAGGCCGCTAGACGTGATCGTATGAGTTTAATATACATTTTCTAGGGATATAGTATGAGTTGTCATCGAATACATGTATTATTGTCGCTGTTATATCGAATCCTAATTCAGTTTCAATAAGTAGCATTCTACTAATCGAGTATTTTTATTTTTGAAACGATTAATTCAGTATAAATTATACTTATCAAAACATCGTTTTAACGCTCACATTCATCTCAATCTGTCAATTTTGTTCACGGTATATCGGCAAACTATTTTAGTTTTACCACTGTTACAAGACCTTTTATGGAATTGGTTTGATTAAAAAACATTTATAAAACATGAAGATGGAATAATCTGTTCAATTGTGTTGATTCGTGTCAAATATTGAATTATTTTGTAAGTAATGAAATGATGTTCTTGCGATATATAATCGCACAGTCGATAGAAACTCGTACTAGAGCCAATGATCAGACGATTAAAGGAAGGTTTTTGTGATGATCGTATACAATACAAACGCAATTTTATAATAACTTGTCTACAATGTTGCAGTGGGAAATAGGGATATTTTATAAAGCAAAAACTAAACTATTTCTAAAGTCATTTTTAATATACATATCTCTATGAGTGTCGTCTTTTTTAAATACATTTTGCTTAAAGACAAGTCACAAAATCTAATATTATTCATTTATATTAATATCAAACAAGGTATAGCATATAAACCTATATTAAAATGACTATTATAAAAATTATTCGCATCTATTAACACGCTCTTTATACGAATCAAGATTTTCTAAAATTTGCTGTACGTATGGTGCATATAATTCCTATTTATTTGATTGACGTCATAATGATTCTTGTAAAGGGCGAACCAGACACAATATGAGTCAGGGGACGTCTCATCCAGACTCCTGGAACACAAATTCGTGCATTTGTTAGGCAATGGGTATATGTCATGTTTTAATTACTTATGATTCAATAATGAATTAGAGGAGGTTGAAATATAGACTCATAAAAAACTTTTTTTTATTAAATCTCTAGTTTTCGTAAATAGATTTTCCTGATACCAATTTGTGCTTGCTAATTGATAAATACCGCTTTTATTAATAGTAAAGTCTTAACAGATACAATTTTAAGCACAATAATGATACATAGTTTAAAGATAATTTAAAACAAAGATATTTTAAAGTAAAATTAAACTTTCAATATTATATACAAACATAAATACAATTCTTTCAATACGTATCTAACAAGTCCTACTTAAGATCTTATAATGATTCATTTTATTTAAAGAAAAACACTTTTGAACGGATTTAGTTAAGTATTTTTTTTGCAAAGTTTAAATATAATTACATTATTTAATTTTTTTTTACCGATGTTTCGTGTGCTTTACAGCGTGCGTGGTCACGGTAGACTGAAGACAAAAGATGTTAACTGTCAAATTAAGTGTTACAGCTGTAGAGAGGTAGAGTGTTATCTATATTTATTGCCCCGGAGTTGGTATCGATAAATTTTGAAAAAAAACATAACTAAATCCGTTCAAAAGTGTTTTTCTTTAAATGAGTAACAGTTATGTCAACAAAAGACAATATTAGATTCATTTTATGTTATTGTATATTTTCTCAGTTTATACACCATTTAAATCTAATTGATCGTGAAGTTGTGAGCGTTAGTGATGAAGACCGTATCAAATCCCAACAAAGATATGCACAAATCAGTTAAAAGGCGCACCGCCCATGGGCGTATTGTTGACGTGCGACTTTTCACAAACGACCATGATAGATCTATTGATCGAAGACGAATTTCACGGTGCACACTTGTTAAATATTCAATTGTGCTCACGAAGGGCCCATATTATGTCTGACCGGTAACCAACAATAGTGAAAACGAGCCGTTTAGTCGCACGCTGGTTTTTGTGACCTCCTCTGAGCGGTGCACTACCGTTATTAAGACAATGGGACCGAATTGAGTTTTAAAATAGACTGTGTAAGGACAAAGACGCATCGATTTATTACGTCATATATAATGTAGTGAAAGTTGTTCAATTGTTTTAGTTTTGTTTACGGTAAACAAAACAAGAAGCTGACAAAGGCGCCGCTCTCGTACAGAAGTCGGGTTTTACAATCGCCAATAAACAGTTTGCGAAACTTAAATGGGATTTTTATGGATTTTAAATTTATATGTCAAGCGAAATTGCCGCGAAGTGTTCTAGAATTGGGACCGTTCGTTGCTCTATTGTGACACTTGGAACATCAAAAATATGCTTGTGTTTCTGATTCATGTGTGGAAAATAAAAACTAAATGAAACAACGAATAAAAATATGAGACAAATTCAATACATACATAGCTTTGATTGCTTAGTTGAGTGTTACTAATTTTTGTTACTAATGGTGTATTCATATTATGAACTGTTGCGCGTTTATCAAATAATTAATTGCTAATTACCTAAGTTAAATGGTCTAAAAAGTGTTCGACAATTGCGATAACAATAGAAACTATAATATTAATTTATATATACTGTATGTTAATTCATTAAATACACTAACGAAATCTTTGATACAAAATACATTTAGAGAAACAAATCATACAAGAAATATTGCTTAGTGTTGCATGCACAAAAAGTATTTACATACATACCTTGTTCTTCAATCTACTTAGTTTTTATCAGTAGCTGAACGAATTATTTTAATTACATTTACTACGTTGATCCGGGTAAAAACCCAATTGTTTGCAAAAAGCCTTTGCATATCTAATGATACCTATCTCATTTAATTTTTTATATCTTGTGACAAGTCTCCGCGTTACGTTAAATTAATTTAAAGTTATAATTATTTAATTATTTTAAATTTATAAAATTATCTGATAGACTGGTGTAGATAACAAACGATAAGTGGGGGTTCAAAAACTCTTTGGATTTCATTTTAAAACACATTGATTTTCTTATTATTTTTTATTCCTCTATTTACTTTCTTTATATAAGTGCCGTGCCGTTTAGATGAGTCTTTACTCATGATGACGAGCTTAGACCATTTTGTATGTATAGCGCCAAAAGCAATTATTCGTAGCCGGGGTTTGAAGGTAGAGCTTTGGGTGAAGAAGTGTGGGCCCAGCTTTAGCTTATAGTATATAGAAATAGAATGTCTCTTCTTGGCTATTTTGTATAATAAATAGGTAAAAAATTAACTCATTAACGGGCCCTTTTTGGAAAATTTATGAACTGTTTGAAACCATATAGTCACCAGATAATAGGAGTGATAATGGCGAATAAGCGGATTAAATAAAATGTATCTTACACGCTTTTTTCCCACAAGTTGTTTTGACAGGATTTGTACCTGAGAATATTGTTTAAATGGTCGAGAAAGTTCTTTGAGTCTTAAGGAAAAGTGGCTTAGTTTAAAAACTTACGTACAAAACTGATCTCAAAATCAAAATCGGAAAAACCCCAAACAATTATGCTTATGTCTATAATATTGAGTATATATTTTAAATAACGTCATTTTTATGGTCACTACTCAGTGAAAGAATTCATATCACTATAATATTATAAATGTGTTGGTTGTTTGTTAGTGGTTGCGTAAAAACTTTTGAATGGATTTTAATTTAACTGTACAATATTATATCTATCAAAATAATAGCTTTAGGCAGACATTGTATAAATTGTCAAATTGTCATGGAAATGTTTATCTTAAACAGTCTTAAAAAAATGTTCGCCATAGTATAGGTATGTCTGTATATTATATTTTAGCTATTATGGCCAAAATAGTTAAGTATAACTATAATAAAAATTGATAATTTATTTGAATTATACGTTTGTGAATAATAAATTGATTTTAATTGAAAATCGATACTCATATCGCTTGTTATATTAGATACATTACATACTACATATAATATGTGTATTTATATGTAATGCATGCATGCATGGGCTTTGTCAACGCGGGTGAAACGGCAGGCATTGAAGGCAGGCATCTAGATATGGAGTTGATATATTATGTGACTCAATCGGTCCACTTTTTTTAAATATGTCTACATATTACCAATTCATAATGCTTCCGAATGATGGTAGTACTCTAGGTTTATACAAGGAAACTCCAAAGGTCATTGTCATGATAATACCGCATTTAGTTGTATCAAATGTATGATTCGTAGACAAACGATGCCATCATTAATAAATGCATAACTCGTGTCACTTGAAGTTTAATTAAAAATAGTCATGAACTGAAGTATAAATGGCTATTAAATACTTTTTTAGCTTAAGTTTTAATTTTGGTGACTTTCTTAGAGAATTTCTTGAAAATATCAAGAATTCGAATTGATTATTTAAAAATAAGTACAATGTTTAAGTCCATTAAAATACTATTTAAAGGGGAAACAAAGCAAAAAGTCTGTGTTGAATAAATAAATAGTACATACGCAAGGATAGAACTAGCGATTGTCGAGAAAGCTATTAAATATTGATTATTCAAATTGTTTGATTATAACATTCGATTCATTCAGTATAGTGCCCTTATTAAGGATGTTGGAACGTTTCTATAAATAAAGCCTTCTAAGAAAAGGCCTTCGGTCTTATGTCAACTACGTCACACATTACAGTTTACTTCATTCAGTTAGGTGACCATTGCGTCAATTCATTCATTTTTAGTACGACATATTTACGCGTATCGCGATCTATTTGTCTTGGACACTCATAGGCAAATATTTGGCTATAGAGGAAACTACACTGACGTAGTGGGTAACAAAATATACTATTTTTGCAATTTGTCCATTTTTCACACATGATGTATATTAAGTGCTAATAGGGTTAAATTAAAGTAAATATTGATTCCCCTTGACGGAATAGACGGCTTCGTTGATAGTCGTAGTGTGATTAAAAGCGTCTGATTTTTCATATGATCAATAGAGAAGAATTGTTGTATACAGAAACATTAATTGCTAATTTTTATTTACGTAAAAAAATTAATGTTAACCATATAATAGAATGGAATATATAGATGAATTTTTTGGATTTATTAGGATTATTTAATTTAGTATTGAAAGAAGCTCGGAAGAGAGCAGTCTCACATGCGAGTAATCGTTCCATAGTACAATAGTTTAAGTTTGCTAGACAGTGTGTCGACGGAAATGAGACATCGTTATCAATTTAATTCTAAGTAGCCACACTAATTAAATATTTTACTGATATTGTTACGTGCACCTGTATATTAGGATGCTTTAGTTGAATGCATTTGATAACAACTGGTCACCTTTCAATGCTTAAATCTATTAAAATACTCATGTTAATAATTGAAATTTTTGTACTGGTAAGCACCATGTCATGAACTATGGTAAAAACGTGGTAATTCGTTGATAAAATACATAAACGATATAAAATATTCCAATTTTCCTTAAAGCGATATTGCATTTACTACATTTTGGTATACCGATCATCGCATTTCGCTGTATACTGATAAAAAATACAGCAAATTACCCGTCTGTATAAAATTTGTAATAATTCTGAAGAATTATCGGCAGGAAACTCCTCACTGATATAGACACAGGTGTAGTGGCGTGATGGGTTCATGGAACTGAAATGTTACGTCACCATCCTGGATACTAAAACTTAGACAAACTTTGCAAAAATACCATCAATCTTACACAGACCCAATACTATAAAAATATAATTTTAAATAATATAACAAACATCATACAAGCTTAACGCAAAGTTTAAGCTCTTATTTAAAATTTTCTCCCAGTTCGTTTCACTCTTATGTACAAATTCTTTGCACCGGTGTCTACCATTTGAATGTTTTAAACCTACGCTTCGTGCATCAGGAAGGAAGCTCGTCACCTATTTACTTAAACAAGAATCCATGTTAACATGTGTGACATATAGTTGACGTAGCTGTTACATATTTTTAATCCTATCTGAGTTACTATTGTAAGGTGTATTGTTGAAAATATGTTATATTATATTAATTGAAGTACCTGCTAAGTGCATTTTCAAATGAACAAGTGTCAACCTGCTCCCAGCCGTACCTTTTATCCTTTGTATTACGTGAATGACAATTTAGTAATGACCAAAGAGGAATGCATATTATGTATAAATTGCACGGGCTTAATGAGTAATTAGTAGTAACGGGGTGTGGGAAATTCTTTTAATCCTCTCTTAATTTGAATAAAAGAGCTCAAAATTGAAGTAAGCAGGTTCAAGAATGGTCGGGAGAGCAGGGAGAGTTATAGAAGTTACAGAGAAGCCAGTTCTGGAATTTCCTCGTGAGAGTATCATCTTTGAAACTTCGTGTATAACATGTAATACAATATTATAATCTTCATTGAATGTATCTTAGTATGTACAATAGGTACTAGACTGCTGCATATAATGAGTTGATTATATTAACAATTATGTTTTTTACACTTATGAGTCATGTCGATCGATTTGGTTAATTTTTATACAGAAATGGCCATCGGGGGAAAATTACGGAATTAGACTTACGGAAAATTAAACGAATCATTGTAAATGATCAATGATCTCAAGGGAATCGGAACGAAGTGGAAATTTATTGATTTACGTATTAATAAGATTTATGCAGAAACGTGATATCGTTTGTATCGCGTCTTGATTGAGAATGACGTTTATTCTGGTACATATGGCAAATTGTGATGCGATTTAAAATTAACCTTAGTTTATCGTCAATATATCTCATATTGAAATATGTGATTTTGATGGTGGTTTTCACGGGTTTTAGCGATATTTATGAATTTTGGCAAATAGAAAAACTATAATAGAACGAAGTTTGTTTTTTTATAAGTGTCCCTCGAGTCAAGGCATCATATATACTATATTTAGATATCCTAGATCTTTGCATCCGCTTGAAACCTCAATAGCATTTATTTCCTAGTTGAATCTCAGTGAACATTAAATATTAGGTTTTCAATGCATGCAACTATGTTTTAAAAATGGCATAGTTAAATTAAAATATGTGTCATGGTTCTAATAATCGTATTTATGGATGTTATTTATTATTGTTCTATTTAAAGTCTTAAAATATATTGGTGTTTTCTCTAAAGGCTAAACTGTTTTGTTCATATTATGCAAATATAAAATAATTAAAAGAGAGTCCAGTTAAATTGTTTTTATCGATAGTGATTATTTATTTACTATTGTTTTTTTATATAATATTCATTTAAAAATATTATGGAAAACAAATATTATCAAAGAAAGTATTATAGAGATGTATTGAGAAATCTGTGGGATTCTGACTCAACTGAAAAATTTGAATGACTAATTCGAAAGCAAAATGACTCAATGAAATAACTGAAGTTTTAGCAGATGCCACTGAATTATTGAGATTCATAATTGGCAATGAATCAATTCAGAAGTTCGGATCCGTACATAAAGGATAGAGAAAAATAAACGTGAAACGTAATATTATATGTTACCTTGGAAACTGAAAAAAATTACGCTCTGTATATACATATTTCATAAATATTAGATCACTGTGTAAAATCCAATGAATCACGCCAAACGCGATCAAGGACTTTACTTTCGCGGCCAAATATACGCGTATAGGATTGCTCAAAAGGAAATTGAGCGGTAAACATTTTCAACCCTCACAGGGCCCAGGCCCCAAACTACATACGGGTACGACTGGGTGGGACCAAGACCCGCCTTAACCACTATTGGTCGTCGCCCGCCAACTCGAGTATCCCTTGCCGCCATTCGCTCTCCCGCACGCGCGCCCCACTGCTACAGCCACGTGGTCAGCACTCAGCTAGGCTTTATCATACGCGCCATCAAACCATTTCATTTAGTCGCTCACCTGACACGACGCGTGCGACATCAGTTTTGGGGGTGTCAAAAGCGATGGTTATGGATTACATGAGTATACCGCACTTTGCGACATTCAGACAAGCCGGCACTGTGATAATTAGATTAAAGATGGATGTGGCTAGCAGCTGCGGTAGCCCTAACCTTTCTGCGTTCCTGGGCCCCGTACATAGACCCTCAAGTTGTGAACAATGTTCTAGGACCAGATTATATAACCGATATAGTGATTGTGATAGTGAATTAGTGGACAGATGTCGACCTTACAGATCGAGTGGTGCCAAAAGCAGTAAGCCCTTTTTGCCTTCTTATTTGTGCTGAGTTTTGAAAAGCTTTGGATTTGTCAGTTCCCATATACTTGCTGTAACTTAATAATTAGGAATATTATATTAAATATAGTTTATTATATTTTATAAGTGGCGAAAAGTAACATTTATTAAGAATTTTTTTAATGTTTAGTTTATATAAAGATTTTCAAGAATTGAAATTAACATATACAAGAAAATTATTTGAATTAAAACAAACGATTAGTCATATAGCTTAAGACATTCACATCTGTGCTTGACGTAAGGATATTTAATCCAATAATGTAAACAATATGGGGGCATCCCACGGAAGCAATCCTTATCTCAGCAATTATACTCTGTTGATTACTCTATTTATAAGATAAATATCCGGCCAGTACCTGTTTGTTTGGGCGACAAAAACTCTGCTCTACAATGTTAACAGGTTGAACTAACTAGGCTTAAACAGTAATTAAACGAACTGTTACCGGAATTACATTTCTGACTAAATGTTTCAATCCTTTAAAAGCCGTACAGTTATGTGAGCACTGAGGGGCTGTTTCGTAATTAGTACCCACTGCAGTCCACGACTCTATATAGGGCCATCAAATGATAAAGTGTCATGCTATAAAATGCGTAATTTGCGATACATACGCATATCTGACGAGGCGTTTTTCAAATGCAGATTGACATCTTTTGAATTAAGAATTTCAAACATTTTACATGTGTCAACGCGTTCGATATTTTAAAGTTATTTAATTGAACAGTTTCAAATAATTTGTACGTAATTTTAATACAGCTTTAATTGTCAAATTAAATTTAAGCTACGAAGCCCTAATAGCAGCTATTATTAGCTACTGGCTAGATTTGTATCATTAAAGAAAACAGAAAAACAATACAATTAATTAACAAATGATCTAAATTGTTCGGCCGCTTAGACGAAAATATAACTCGTTAGTAATGACATAATATATCTTAGATCCGGTTTTAATTTTATTATTAGGGTCGCACCAACGTTCCCTTTACAATTATTTTATATACTGTGTCAATATTGTGCGATACAGGCATTGTCAGTAATAATTTTCAATGGAAATTATAAGTTATGTCGAAAGCGATTTTTTTGAATAATAGAAATTACTCGTTTACTTTTTTTTACGTACACATGATGACTAGTAGATAAATAATGCGATGCGAACTGTAATATATATAAAAACATACATATAATAATTATAATGTTTAATTATAAGATCGACTTTATATATCTAAATGAAGGTTCAGCGTCTGCAAGCGTTAATAACGGCGATAAAAAGAAAAATCTCTGTAAAGACAAGATGAACTTGATGTTCATAGCTTAAGCGGTCCGCTCAATTTCATGAACTATGTACAACTCGTTATATCTGCAATCCTTTTTGTAATTAACAACATTTTCAAACGAAACCCTCTTCATTTACTCGTACAATTAGAGACAGTTATTCCAGGGAGCTGGAATCATCGCGATTATAATTGCACGTAACACATACCTACACCACTTGGAGACATACAACCACATAGCTTTTCTTCATGATCAAGCGGTTGAATTATTTGTAAAGGTTTATTTAAAAAAAGAATGTATAAAATATGCCCACCCTGTAGAAGTGTCAGTTCGTACAGTCCCTTTAGAATCTTATTCCATTCATTGTTTCTAGAAAGAAGTGTTCATTTGTTTAAACAAAGTTTATAATGTCTAATTGCCCAAGCTTGTAATCGAATTAGAAAAGAACAACTAGATTTTTATTGGTGATTTACGGAAAACAGAAGAACAGTTTGGAGTATATAATGTATATTTTGGTAGACATTTAATAACTTTAAGTTAATTTGTATTACAGAATTATTTAATGTTAAGTGATTATTAAACGAATTGTAAGTACAGTTACCTTATGAAAAGTTTTCGCGCCACGCGCTAGTCTCTGCGGTAATTTGTCTTATTATCTGCAGTCAAATTTTACGACCACCTCGCTTGTTAAACATTTCGAACAAAATGATGTATGCGTTCTCAATTTTAAACACCCAATTTAATGATAATTTAATTTTCTTCATAAACGTATCCCTATTAGTTATGCCCCGGAAAATAATTGTGTTTGATACAAATCGGAGGTACACCTAATGAGTTGTTTGGCATAGACTGTCGCGTTTACCTCCTCTATATTTACATAATCACTCCCAGGCGCCTACCACGAAGCCCCGCCAAACAGAAAGGCGCGTACTTTTCTCAGTTTTGGAGTCGAAATTCTAGTTAGCAGAGCGCGATTTCTTTTTAAAATGGTTAACAAGGTGATCTCGTTTGGGTCGTTTTTCGTGCCGCACAGCCTCCTTTTGTGTACGAGCGAGCTGTTAAAAAATAAACGAATTCTTTGTTTCTCGGGTCGTCAGGCCGACCTCCGACGCGGTCCCTACTTTTTTTATGCCCCCCTTATAACCTGTAGATACCTACGTGTAGGTATCCACGGTTTTATGGTCGGTCAGATCTTCAATGGGCGAAGGAATTCGATCGAGTCTCCTCATTGTCCATTTATATGTACTTTTTAACATTGTAATTAGTGATCCATTAAATGATGATAATTGGGACGCAAATTGTTTGATGTTTTGACACGAGTAAATTGCGATCGGCGTAAAGACTCATGTTTGAATTCAGTTATGGTTGATTAAAAAGCGATTAGATGTGATTATTTGAATATTTCGTTGATTGAAGGGTCTCAAAATTATGTTCGTGATCGACGACTCTACGTCTTTTTACGAGCTGAGCTGTTGGTTTTTTTGGTTGAACTTTTGTCGGGGAGCTGCGGTTGCTTGCTTTTGACCGGCGCACTAATAAAATGTTATGATCGTGTGTTTAACGCGTGTTGTGTGTCGGGCCTTCCTTTTGACATGATCATTATTGCCCGACTCCACCTTTGCGGTCGCCTTTTGTGCCAGTCTTGTTATTGCGTCAATTAAGTAGTATAGTCCACACATCTAGTTAGCGCGCTCCCAGCCATCATTAAAAAAGTGAAATGAAATGGAATATATCGCGATTTCCTTCCATCACAAGGGGCGTGTGATAATCGAGTTCCGTTCAGGGCTTAGTTAAATAATAAGCGGCGGAGCTCCTTATAACTATAATTTTCTTTTATTTGGCCGCCGCTTGAGCCGCGGGCTAAGCAACAAAATCGCCACAGAACTGGCTAACGAGAGGTAAAAATAAAAAGTCTCACAATTTTACACGATCCGCAATTCGTTGTGCATTTTAGGTGGAGTTAATAAATAACTTGTATGGAAATTGATGTGTATTTTTTCGCGTCGCGCTCTCAGATATCTAAACATTGTGGGCACATTGAAATCGCGTAAAGTAATATAACGTTAGTCATTATAGTAGACATAACACATGATTCACACATTGAGTCAAAACAGTTAGTGTAAATAAGGGGTCATCAGTGAGTAACACTGAAACGCACGATTATGATCTAGGTAATTGTTTTTTTGCGATAATTTATCCCCCATGAAGGTTGACATTTAAATATTTTGCATAGAATAAAAATGGTGTAAATTTCTCTCATTTGGTAGGGAAAAATTACATCAACACTTGTCTTACCGTTAAATTGGCGCATTAGTGATTCACACAAGTTCACCGGACAATTAGCAAAGGCTGTCCACCTCTGGGCCGCGATGTATTTATTCATCGGATGTACCGCGATTACCATAATCAATAGAATCGTGTGCGCCGCATACGGAACAGGCTTTTTGATTTCATTGACGAGATGCAACTGAAATTCGTTTCGTAACGTCAATGTCAGTCACGTGGCAGACTTACCTCTGTAAGATTTATGCGTTTTTGAATTTGCATCGATTCGACGATTTATAAGTGAACTATATATATTTCACTGAAAATGAAACTTAAGCATCGGAATTAACTAATGACAGCTGACAACTCGTTGCTTTAAGCGAGCTAAACGTTCTATATAACATATATATTATATATATTTAAAGAAAAACACTTTATTAACCGTGCATGTCACTGGTCACCTGACGCACGCTGTAAAGCACGCGAAACTTCGGAAAAAATCGAATATTTTATATTATATTTTTAATATTTCCGACGTAATGTAAAAATTTTGCAAAATTTACATAACTTAAATCCGTTAATAAAGTGTTTTTCTTTAAATAAGTAACGGTTATGTTAATAAAAGACATATTATATATATTTATCAAAATAATGAGTATTTAATTTTTCCCAAATTTGCAGGATACGTTAACGTCTGCGCAGCGGTTTGCCTTGTTCTTCTGGTGGGGGGGCTCTCACCGCAGTCGACAGCGGCACCTCATAAACGAATTATGGATAGACAACGTAGGTCACCCTCCCAGGAGAATCACATTTGGGGGAACCCATGTGATTATGGATCTGATGTAAGCATACCTATAACCGCCTAAATCTTTTTATAGGAGCTTATAAACACTATAAAGACTAATTGCTATTAATATAAGTAAATTCTTAATTGCAAAAACAATACTTTTTATTTTTCAGAGCAAATCGTTAAAATACTCAGCCAAATTAGCTAAAGAAGTAGAGATACAAGCGAGGAATGCCCTCAACGCAGCATCGGAGTACAAAGATAAATTTGTAAGTACCTCCTAATTGAATTAGAATTAACGTAATTTGAAAGGTGTTAAATTGATCTAGGATTCGAATTGACGCATCACAAACAGAAGGATATATATTTGCTTTCATTGACGGTCGAGTAACGAGACAATTGCAGCGTAGTATTCACATCGATATGCCCGCCGCGTACCGCAAAATAAACGGACGCAGCCTGCAACCGGCCAATACCTATAAAACCGAACTATGGACAACGAGAATGGAGTATGCAACTGCTGCATCGCATAAACAAGTATTTTGTGAATGGTGGAAATTTCGCTTCAAATGATACTCGCAACATTTGAAATTAGTGATTCCTTGCGTGCGCGTTTTTAGCGCCATTTTCTCACCGCGTCGAATGGCGTGGAAGAGAGATTGCATCAGCACGGGCGCCGCCGGTTTCGCCTCTGGACGTCCGGCCACTGCCGCTTCCTCCCTTTTAATTATAATTTTGTACTGCGTTTATTTGATGCCAAATCACCACATCGGCAGACCTCAATTATGAACGCGTTTTAAAGCCCCCAATTACGTTTACACCCAAAAAATTACATATTACATTCACGCTACAGAACTGATGGCGATCGAATTTGCATTCTGGAATTTTTACGAGCGTACGTTGAGTAATAAGAATCTCAATGAGACAATTCAATCACTGTAATCCGGAGAATATAATATTTCCGAATCGGAAGTAAGGTGGCCCGAGCAACGAGCAGTAATGTGATGTGGTCGCGCCTCGAATCATTTATGGATGACCTTCTACCACGGTGGCACACGTCACATTCATTGTCACTACGAACGGAGTACATTTCGACAACAATTGATATTAACTGAGAATGATCGAGTGTTGGACAGTCAATGGAAAGAGAACAATGAATGAATATCGATTCGTGTAGGCCAGCTGTGTTGGGTGACGTTCGCGTATGAGGTATGGTAGCATTTGTAATAGGCTCGTCGGTCGTAACGACGGCGACGTCCTGTCCGCTCACTGCTGCCTCTCCATCGTAAAATGACATTATCAACGCACAGTAGCCGGAACGAACTACAGGACGATGCGCATACGCATCGAATACTGATTGCGCATTAGTATTGCACGGCACACCTGCCCGACGTTTTTTTCTGTCTCTCTCCATAATGTCGGTCATTCGCTACTTTTGTATAATATTTATTGCGATCGAGACAACACTCGGGCTTCGCATAGTTGTGCTAGTCACAAGGACGTCTCATCCATTTTTGGCGATTCAGCATACACTCGATGTAAACGTGAATAAAAACGGTATATGATATTATACCGTGCGATACAATATCCAAATTGCTCGAGTTATCTGTCGTCAGCTCATTCCTTATAAATAACTGGCCGTGCTTTACCGAGAACGCAATAACAAATTCAACGAACCCTACTCGGACTGTGTGACTCCGCACTGGCCACCGTGTGAATGTGCCACAGCATTCGTGTTTTTAGACTACGCCGGTGTCAAATTATCGCATCATATTTTGACGGTTGAATTGCTCAGATATTCATCAAGATAGCCGCATACTTTAAAAATGCAATACGACAGAGGCGAGGCCGCGCGTTCTTTACGCTTATCGAGCCGTTGCGATTCTTGATACATAAACATTGAATTGTACATGACATTACATACAATATGTACATACTTAGCGATAGCGTTGTTCACACAGGCGACAGGCTGTCTGCGGCGTTGGGGCCGTGTGCGGACGAGTATGTACGCGATATGTTGCGCATGTGTGGGTGCTTGTTTATTTGATAAGCTTCCGATGTTTCGAGCTAGCTATCCGGATGCTAAGTCGTCGAATTTCTTAGATCCCACCCACGGGAGCTGCGAGTGCATTATTGCATGCAGGTGCCTCTCAGTCTCCGCGTATTCGATGACTTATGATTTCCTTTGAACGGACCAATGGGCTTTATAGAGAACAGTAGCTTTTAATGTTCAGAATTGGATAATATTTACACATTTTATATGATTGCGTTTTTGTTGCTTTAGTTGCGGATTGTACGAAAGATTTTTCAAATATAAGTTTGATAATTTGCAAAGGTAATAATATCGTAACAAAAATATGAGCACAGTCAAGGTTTTAATATTACCGGACGAACACCTGCGTCTAAATTTAGTGCTCAAGTACATAATTGTCAGCACGACATATTCATCTCATCATAATTACTATCGATAAAATTTTAAGTCACTTAGTCATTTGGTCTAGAATCAAACAATCCAAACAACAAACACGTAAATTGTATTAAAGATATCTTTGTTATATCAAAATCAAATTTTCTTTTTTGCATATTTTTAATTAAATTTCTCTTTCAAAATATCATAATATAGATAAAATCGTAATCGATAACAATTTTGGTAACGATTTGTATGCGGTTAATCAATGTTATTGTCATGTAATATTTGAACGTAATCGCCGAATATTGTAAGGGCCACTATCAAATACATGTTGCATCTGCTTTCTGTGTTAGCGAAAATTGTACTCAAATATGAGAGTGTATGGTTCAAATTAAATAAACAATTGTTAGTCACGTATATTGGGATCGTAGTGTCAAATTTTAATGTTGAAACGGTTTTATTACGTGACATGTCAGCGGTAGTGGACATACCTCCTGTTTCGATCTCATCTTTCACACGACCTTGGCTGACCCATGATGTTTCTTATCAAAATATTTTGTTTGTAATTTTCCCGAAGTGCTACTGGATGTTATGGATAAATTAAATTCTAAGTTTAAATAAGTAATTATACAATTAGAACCTGCTAATAAATTTTTTTGAATTAAAATTGATAAGGAGTTTTATGACAGAAATGAAAATTAGAAGATAATGTGTAATTTTAATCACTGACCTTAAGTCAACACGATAGTCGAAAGTAGTGAAGATTAGGACAATTTGAGCATTTTATACAAGTAAGGCAATTGTTCATCGTCTCTTCAATCGTCTATTCCATGGAAGTCAATCACCGCGTTGTCTCTATTTTTATTATTCAAAGAATATGATTATGCTGATTCATATCATGAATGTGGTAAACGGTTTTTTTCTTATAAAATAGAGGGGCAAACGAGCTTGCGGATGGCCAAAGTGGCAACAGTCGCAGCCCATAAACAACCACGCTAGTGTTTGCGTTGCCGGCCTTTAAGGGTGGAGAATGCTCTCTTTTTAAAGAATTGTATTTGTATCCGGAAAAACTCCGCTGGGAGATTCCACAGTTCACTTGATCGAAATATGTCTTGTAAAGTTTATAGCCAGAGCATACTACTTCTTTTCTATTCTGCTAGAACAAGCGAAATAGCTAGTTAGAATAATCGCTGTGCTAATAACTCTATCATCATATTTTATCATGTACAAGGAAAATTGTGCATACTATAATGTCAAAGAGTCCACTTAAAGCAATTCCTGTCGATTATCCATTATTAGGCGGGGTATAATATTAACATATTACGTTTTGAGTTTGTATAGCTTGTATGATATGATATGAATAATTTTACGGACTTTTCATTATTCTAACGAGACATTTTCATTGTTACAGGTCAAGCTTCATAGTTTCTCAACCTATGAAGATTTACTCAGCACATGGAGTGGCACCGATTGGCTCAAGGGCTACAGCTGGTTGAATCAAGAAATTAAAGATGGTTTGCCGAAAGGAAATCTTCGCTACCAGGGGGTTACTGATCAATACCTGGACAATTTAATGGTGAGTTTTATCACATAGTAAAATATTTCATTACTTGTTAATATAGTTATGTAATATATAAAGTTTGGTGTAATTGTGTCATAGACAAGCTTAGTCTCGGATAGAATAACAGCAATCAATTCGTATGACAGAAATGTCATCTATATATATTTATTAAGAGGATCAAAGTATCATGCAATCCAGATAATGACGGTCACTTAACAAATACGATTTGATTGTCTTATAAGCGAAAGGCGGCGAATTCGCTGATGCCAAAAACGTGCATCCGTATGTGTTTTTCAATCGATTTCAAAGAAGCGGCATCGTCGGTGGCACTCATTGTTGTCAGCCGACTATCGTTTACGTGAGAATACAATGGTTTCGCAATGTGGATGCTTCGACAATCGTCAAAATTGGACTGATAAAGGTTTTGAAACCGCGTCCGAAATTGACTGCCGTTTCATTTGTTTTATGGCGTTGTTTTTTGTTTCAGAAAAATATAGACAGTCATTTGCCGTCAATGTTCAGAGGACTGAAGATGGTTGTAGCTGGACTATACCTCGTTAGCACTGAAGGCTTGAACGATGACATCAGGTCCGATGCTGAACTCAAACAGAACATCACGAAAACGATGCACAATGCTCGCGCTGTTCTCTGCCTATTTAGTGTAAGTATTTATATATTATATTGCACTCCAAAAAATACATAGTGTTTGTCAATGTGTACATAAAGTACATGAAATTAGCAAAAAAACATCCCATTCGATTCGATTCATCTGCTTTAGGCCTATTTATTTTATTAATAATTTTCTCTTTTGTTATAGGATGTAATGAGATCTCGTAGCCTCGAGATAGCTCCGCTCCCAGACTCGGAACTTCCCGACTTCAAGAATGACAAGGTTCTTTACGCATTTCTAGTTTACAGGGACACACTTAACTACTTAGAATACCTTTCTGATGTCTTCAAGAAGATGTACATAGTAGACTCGCAGACGACTGATTGAGGATAATTAAGGGAACTGAATAAATTACACGAATACCGACTCTACTTCGATAGTGTTAAGGTGGCTATTGGCACAATTGTATTGAAGCTGTATAAGAACTCTCACATTATCATCGTATTTGTGTAACTTATTCATACCTGCCCCATTTTGTATTACTTGGGCTGTCTACTTAACTGATGGTGCTTTTAATTGTAATGTAATTTAATTTTAGCCCAGAATCTGCACCATCGCCGTAGTGAATTATTTTGCCATTATATTGCCATTTCGGTCCAGAGCGAAACAGTTCCTGTATGTAAATAGATGAGTTATTTATTAAGGAGGCAGCTTAATTCTAAATTTTCCGCTAGTCAAGGTTATTTATTTCGTACAATTCGATGTTTCGATTAAGAAATTTTTAGTTTAAGGTACTCTCATTCCACCATAAATGCGTGCTAGTAAATTATTATTTGATTGTTTCATCTGAATGTTTTGATATGAATGTTATCGAGAGGGGAGATTGAAGCGAAATAAATTAAATTTGTACATTTTTAATTCTAGGTTCCCTTAGTGTAATGAATTCTTTGTTAACTATTTATATTGCTGTTACAAAACTATGTCTTGCTTTAACGGAGCAGCTAATTATATTGTATAGTGCCAGTGTATTTATGACTTAATCATTATTTGTATAGTTCAAATAGTATTTATGACTGCGCAAACGGCTGTTTGTGATATTAAATTATTACATTTAGTACTTATTTTTATTTGTCCACCATTATTTCACAAATTTGGCGAAACTTAAATATAAATGATGTATTCTTTTTACAATTTTTTAAAATCTCTTTTCAATATAGCATGACAGACCATAGGAAGTTTTAATATCGACGTATAAAAATCAAAACTTAATACAAAACTGTGTAACATTAAAATATAACTTATTACAAGCAAAAATTTTACTGCTTTTTAAGATTTTCATTTATCTCTGATTTTACCTTACAATTGGGTGTTTGAGTCTGTCACTTCTTTACATAAGACATTTACACGTGAATGAATATTTACGTTCCCTGTGTCCCGCTGAACGAACGAACAAAAATAAAAAGCTAAGAAATGTCGTTCATTCATAATTATCGCTCATACGTGACCATAAAGCTCACTATACACGGTCAAAATCGTTCTGAAATAAGGAAAATATAAATTATTTTACAATAACATATTTAAAAGGTTCCCTAATTTGTGGTTTGGTTTACTTTCACATTTTATAACATTTAATTCTTCTCATTTTAATTCAAATTTCCACATATTTTTCACGATTAATATAAAATCATTAGACCTTCAAGTAAACGAAATATATTATTCAGATTTTTGCTAAACTTGAAAGCCTACGTAATGTATGATTGCCTTAAAAATGATCAAAAGGAACCGAGTATTTATTTAATAAGTTAGTAGCAGCAGGTTGTCGCCGGGAGTTCGAGGGTGCAAAGTTTGGTTTGTTAATTAGATCACACGATGAAAACCATTTTGGCTGACCTCCTGCCTTGTACAGAAAAAATTCAAACTATCAAATCAAATTATAATAGATGACGAATATATAAATAGATATTCATTTAATCCTCAGCTATTGTAAGCTGTGGAATCGATGAGTATTCCCTTTTACATCAAACTTCGGATAAACCTATCTTACATAACCGTATAATTTGTAGTTACAATATCTAATTACATTTTTACACTGCTTATTTGTTAATCGTGTTTCAAATCAATTTCTATGAAATAAATGTATTTTATTTATCATTAGGACGATAGTACACCGTATGAATCTATAAATATTGTTTTCAATATCACATTGTAAATTGTTAGATGAAGGATATCACTCCTACACAAAGCTATTGTAAGACGAGTGGGAACGAAAATAGAAGGCTGTATTCTTTCTACCGGTATCCGGGAGCTGTTAATAATTTATATAACAACTTGAGCATATTCCAGAATCATTTAATTATTGCATACTTAAATTACCGAGGGAAGATAGTTTTAGCATAACATTCTTAACGTACTCGTACATAAGTTGTACAAGAAACTCCAATGTTTTCGTGCCAACGAAGTGATATTCATTTTTGGATATCAAGAAATCTTTACCCATAATCTCCTCATACAATTTACGAGCAACCCCTAAAGCCTTGAAGCGCTTAAAATATTTTCACATTTGTTTAATGTCTCGTCGGCACAGCTCAATGACGTTTAGGGCTCCAGCACTCATGAACTCTTTATCTCGCTCACGTTCCCGTGTTTTATTTATTAGATTTATTATTTACGGGGCACTGCTCACACACGATGTGTCACGAAAAAACCTGGTTATGCTAATGACCGCACGTGACGATCGCGTTTAATTTGGTTTGGTTTGGGTTGCCATTTATTTCCTGGTATAACTTTTATATATATACTGTTTGTATTAAATTGGGTGAACTTTTTATTGGCTGCTTAACTGTCTCTTACAGTTAAAACATAATAACTCTTTGCAACTCCTAATCGCTATATTGATTTCACAATGTTTGTAAGGAAGCCGCCATTAGTGCTAAAATGACTTTTTAATAAGACTTCAGTTTTCTTCTTTTAATAGAGTAAATCCCATATATATAAATATATATGTGTTCTTTTATATACCAGTGACTGATTAACCTTAGCTGATGATGTCTTTGTGCGAAAAATCAGGATACGAATAGAGAAGGTTAAAAAACAGTTATCATTTAATATCAAATATTAACTTAAACGGATATTCAACAAATACCTTCACAGACAGCGTCATGAAAAATCCCGCTGCGTTTACACAGGTAAAATCAAATAGAATCGTGATTAAATCTGTACTTGACCTGGGAAACCGCATGTCTGCCGTGACCGAACAAACAAACATACGAACGTATAACGACAACAGTCCTTGTTTGACATTATCTGTGTGCTTTGCAAGCCCTTTAAATAAATATTTAGAACGCGTAGTCTATTCTCACATATATCCGTCATTGTTTACATAAGCATCATTTTTAAGGTTTAGATTTACATAAATAATACCTAAAGAAGGGAGATAAAAAAGTACGAATTGTATTTAATTGCCGATCTAATTCTTTCTTGTAATTTGGCGGAGTAATTTAGCGTGTTTCCCTTCCAGCGTCTATTTTGTATTTAGCACTAAGTATTGTAAGTTTGGGATGTGGAATAAATGTTTGTTTGTTTTTTATTAAAGGAATTGACTATTAATAGTAACAATAAATGTAATTGCTTTTCTTTTTAGGTGTGTTTATTGTAAAGCTACAAGTAAACATATTTATTTTCATGTAATATAAATTAGTCAATGCATCTTATAGAGAGAATTGTTTTTAAATTACTGTCTCACCATAATCACGAATTATTAGAATGTATATATATAAAACGTTTCTTTATATATTAATAACGAATTAAATTGATTTTATTACCATTAATTTAATAAACTTGAAATATTTGTTACAGTAGACACGATATACGACGCATTTTTGTCCTGTACATCTCACAAGCATTGACTCGGCTTGTCAGAGCCATCCGATCCTAGGCGAGCATAAAAAGCGCGATAAACATTGTTACCGACATGTCGCCGACCGCCGTAAAGACGGCGCATTACAAACGTTTATCTTATAATTACAACTAACTCTCACTTAATTTAATTTTACTTTAACATTAATTACGAGTGGTCTAGCTGAGGTTTTTCTCGGCGCAATTAAATAATACCGGTAGGGTCACTTACATCTTGCAGCAAGAGCGGTGGCGACGCATTTTTCGTTCAGGAACTGGTTGTGACCTGTAAAAAGTGTAATGTAATTGAAACTAGTATAAAAAATTCACTACTTGGTTAAGTGGTTACAGTTTGGATTAATGGGTAATCTATTCCCGGCGAAACATTTTTTTTTAGCATATGAGCTAGCCATATCGATCTGTATTTGGCTACATCTATACTAAAAGGATATTCGGATTCTTATAATTATCACAATAGTAAGGTATATTATAAATTAAATAATTAGATAGCTATAAAACCTAGAATCTTAAATAGCAGCGTTTTACAGGAATATATTATTTAAACAATGTCAAACACACTTAGAGATAAAATTATATACTTTCATTAAAGTGATGTAGACTGAATTACATTCTTGTTTACAGAGGATTCCATACTGCAATTAGACGCCGACAGAGATAGACTTATGCGTGAAGGAGCACTTTAGACTGCCATTTAGTCCATGTAAATAAGAATTTTGACATTCAATTATTAATTGTATTTGATCCGCAAATGACACATTAGTTAAGATTTGAACCCTTTCGTTTCCTAAGGTCAGAGTTGTAAGAGGCAAGTCCTTGTAACTCGTGCAAAATGGCGTAAGCGCCATTTAATCTGTATTGACTTAAGCCGTATCGTTGCGACATCACTCTTAAAACTATGACAGGAAGTTCAGTGCGTGCCTTTCTTCAGGAGTTTTGAACTTCTATGAAATATGATAAAACAAATTATTCATTTGTTTGTTTTCGACAACAATTTAACGACAATGAATCAAATTTTGTTTTTTCTATATTACATTTAATTTTTATATATAAATGAAATATATTATATAGGAAATAGGATGCCCTGAAGCTTCAAGAATTTCCTTACAGAATTGCATGTATTTAAGATGTATTTATTATTAATATTTATACATAGAAACAGATTAACTACACCAAAACGTGTCTTCCTATTCTGTTTCATTATTACCGTCACTTAAATTTGAAATTTGACCTAAACTTACTGCATTATATGTAGAGCTTGTGATGAATCGCGTAAAAGCTGTGACAAAAATGTATTAAAAATTTTGGCACATAAAAAATGTTGCCTACCTCTGCCACGATGTTCTGGTTAGCAGTGAACTGTTATCGTGCAAAATGAACAATTCAGTAACTGCTGTTTGAATCCCCGAGGTCGTAGGTTCGAGCCCCCCCTTTAAACTTCTTGATATTATTAATAACCATTATTATAGAATCAAATTCCTTATTGAAAAATTAACAAAAACGAACTTAACAAAAATTTTCCCATTGTTATGGAGAAGAAAGAATTGTATGTATATTACAAATATACTTAAAAACTATTGCATCAAAACTCTTCTAGTATCAGACCGTTAAATCTAAGGTATTTAGGGGTAAAATTATGAAAAATGTCTTAACTGTTATTCTTGAATATATTAATTTCATACAACTAACCTAGATAGGTTTGTTGGGTAGTAGTATTAAATATAGTTGATTAAAAAAATATTTTTCATTCTTAAAGCACTAAAGCCTTAAGCGTCTAAAGGAAATAACGTAAAAATAGACTAGAGACCAATGATTTTAAAAAAAATAATTAATAAAAAGATTGAATATTAGCGATAATTGAAAAATGGAATATCCAATGTCCGAACTGAAGAAACTCTGCATATAGTTATTTTAATATTATTTTTTTAATAATGTATTTTATTGACATACTATTACTCTAGAAAAACTTTTTTATATTAAACATGTATTGTTTTTGGTACAGCTCTTGAGGTCCAATTTAAACCCCACGTTTGTGTTAGCTGTAGTACTATGAATTGTAATATTTAAAAAATGTAGTCCTTAGGGAAGCATAAAATGAAAATTGGTAATTTAATATTTTTTCCTAAAAGCGCAGATTTCAGGTCAAACGGATGTAGATGCATTCTTATTAATACAACCTTCTCACGGCCTAATGACATATGATTCATTTCATGCACCATCATGTAAAAAGTCGTAATCGCTGATGGCCCTTGCTAATTTCTCTAGTGACTCACTCGATTTAAGAGATCTAAGAGCGAAACGACTCAGACAATAATTTCAAGTCTAAACTTATATTAAATAAATATAATACGGTTAGATGTATTCTGAAAAAGGTTTCATATTCGCCCTCATTTGCGCACTAATTTTTGTTCACAAAATACCAAGTCTAACATTTTATTGTATATTTTATGCCGCTACTACAATAATAATTACTCTTATAAATTTCAAATAGTCCCTCTAAAGTGGGCATTATACTAGTTTGTCATATGTGTCAGACATTGTGGCTATTAATTTTTGAGAGTACAACGCCTGATTAAAAGTTAATTAATAAGTTGGCTTGATGAGACAAACGGAAACCAACACAGTAAATGATGAAGAGGATAATAATTAGTACTGCGATGATAATAAAAAGTCATTGTCTTCACAAACAGGGTTGCCACTTATTAAAACGAATACAGTACGTTATAGTATGGAGGTTATTTCTTATTTATCTAATCTATTAGATTAGATAACAAGTTTTTCACGTATTAAAATGATTAGTTTTTTACATAATCTGTGAACTAAGCTTTCGTTCAGTATATTTCTTTGTTTTAAACTCTGTAGCCAGAACTGTTTTACATTATACTACCAATAGATAAAAATCAAAAGAATAGAGTATTCAATGTATAGAACGTCTCGGCATCTGTCAACCCTAGTTTCATTCAAAATCTTTCACGTCATCAGCCGATTGGCAAGGCGTATCACGTCGCCGGCGCTGCGATTGACTTCCGAAGACACGTCCAACTTTTTTCACGATATTAATCTGTCGCTCATGCTATAATTAAATTAAACGCCGCTTGTTTGAGAATATATATGTTTTTTATTTTTATTAATTATTATCAATATAAAAATTTCGCAACTAATCGCGGAGCAGATATAGTAGCATCTATGGTACGTTTACGAAGAATATTTTGAAAGGAAATATATTGGACAAACAATAGGCGTAACTTCATCTTGACTGCCGAACAGAGGATCCTGAGTATATTTCTCGGCACGGTCAAAATTTGGGAGATGAGATTTATAAAAGAATTTATATGACACAAATTATACTTTACCTACACCATGTGTATTTAAGATTTCTGTTACCATTTAATTTATGTTCATAATGTACTATATGCAAATAAATATTATATCTTAACTAATGACCTTAATTTTTACTATCATTTATGTAAACAAGAGATAGAAAAGTGAGGATAACTTGATTTTAATTACGTTGTAATACAAGAAATAAGGTGTTTCTACAGTCAAACTATTTACAATCGTAAGAGCCGATTGCCTGTATAATTACTAAGAACATTCCCATTTGCAAATTGTACCTTTAAGATGAGTGAAAAGTTTCTCAACTACAGTTAATGTTGTATCAAACCAGATTTTTATATTAAATTCATTATACTAATTACTTAAGTAAGATCGTGATAAGCATGAACGCAAGTACTGATATATAAATTGAATCGTTTAACAAAATTTCGATCAGCAACCAATTAAATGGTATCACTTATTTAAATTATACAGTAACATTATAAATGCGTCTTAACATGAACCACACCATTGATATGTAGTTTTTAACTTTTCCTTTCAACGTAATGTCCGCAGACGCTGATACTTGTTTGATCAATGACCCGATCGCCGTACTAATCATTTATAGCTAAATGTGTGATTTGGAACGTCAAATTCATAACGAAACAAACAAGGTTTCATTCAATATTTATATTTACATTTGAAGACCATTATTTTTCAGTTTTGCAAGCATTGTATCGTTTTTAATATAGATTTTATACTGTCTCTCGAATATGTAAATCAAATATTAACGTCTTGATTCACACTTTCTCAATAACGTTATTCAAAAAATACTATAATCAAGCAAGAATATGGATTACCTTAAATAGAGCAAATATAAAAACTCTTTTTCGAGTCTTTGGAATAAAATAGTATAGATATATTACAATTTTGTAATTAATAAGAATCTGTAAAACTAAACCTTCACATAATATATATAATTGCTTGTCCTTGAGAAGTGCATACACATTCCTTTTGCAATCCTGAGGTCTTCAAACCTCAGCTATATAATATTCATAATGAGGATAACGTGATACAACTACCATATAACTATAACATTATGAATGGAAACGACGTTTTGAATATAACGGGACTACATACTAAGTATTTGATCAAATAATTCGGCACCACTCAAATGTAATGCTATACAAATATTGCAATTACAATTGAAATCGTCCCGCGATGAATCATTCGCTGATTCATACTCACCTGCTGCTCTCACTAAATAAAATCGTAATTATACGAACTATTTTCCTCATACAAAGATTTTCTTTCTATAAGACAATGTCTACTATGAAGACCAGTGTTCTTTAAAAGAAATACCAATAAGGCAAGTGAAAAAATTACCAATTTTCGCTTTACTAAAAATGTTGTATACAAGTTATATTTTTGAGTATGCAATGCCTCGAATAATTAGCAGTACCGAACTATCCAAATACTACATAGTGAATTCTAATCTCTAAATAATCTCTAAATCTATTCAGGTGATAATAAATATTTAAGTAATAACAATTATTCGATGTTCAAATAAGTTAATAAAGATATAAACCTGTTAAAGCAAATAATCTCAAAGCTGTTTTGAATATAAAACGTATGTAAAACACAAAACGTTATCAGCAAATCAAATGCTTATTTGAACAGAACACGTTTAAATGCAAAAGACAAAAAGTGTTATTGATAATATATTAGCAATCCTTATTGAGATTTCTTTCAACATGATACCTTGTTATCTACAAACTTGTTAAGTGTTTCACAAAATCACTTGTTAAAGATAAGAAAAGGCACAGAAGTCGATATTATCTTTTAAGCCTCGGATTAGATCCTTTTTTAAATATTCCACAAACAATAGACGTTTGTTCTTCAAAAGTGACATGGACATTAAAAAACGATTCAGAATGCCCATTCCCATAGACTAAAGTTTGTTTTGTCCGCGCTAATTTTAAGATAATCTGTGGCCGTGTGAATGTGTGTTTTATGACAACATTTTTGTTTTCTCTTTCATATTTATTTATTGCTGGTGAGTTGTTTTGTTAGGCTGCCGTGTGCTATTTCTACGTTATATCTTTTGTTTGTGCCCATTTCACACATTTGACACGGTGGTCCAATTATTGTGATTTCTGTCGTCATTTTTCCTCCTAATTACAGGTTTAAAGAACGCGATGATATATAATATTCATATTTTAATGGCTTAATTTAGTTTTTTTCTTTTCTATGGTTATTAATAAAACTACATAGAAATTACAAAAGGCATTTTATTGCTGAAGTTTCTTATTTGACTAATTTTGTGATGGAATGGAACCGGAAGGTAAAATGATATTATAATATGCGCTCTTTGTTACAGAAGATAAAGACCGACAATTTAATGATCTATATTTGGAGTAAGAAGTATATCGAATTACAAACAGTAACCCTCGGGTTCGTAAATGAAGTGTAAAATTAGTAACTTTGATGTAAGTTTCAATGTTTGCAAAATCAAAAAATATTTTTGTTCTGCAGATGTATACAAACGTTGAAGATGTGAAGAGAGAGTTTTAAAATGTGAAGGAAGGTACCCAAGAATATAGATAAGGAGATGACCTGGATCCACGTCATTTTCTCGGTTTTCGAAATGCCTCAAAATTGCTTCTATCAGTGTTTAGCTATTAATAACTTACTCTCATAACTTAACAGAATGCAAAAATCAAAAATTTTAAATTTGGAATATAAATTTTAAGTTCCACCATTATCAAAGCTAATACTCAAATGACAATTTACATTTCCGTAATAAGAACGTTAGGGTCGTTACAAAAAAATTAAGGCCAGCATCCTCTTGAGCGGATAATTGGTCAGAGATGGCGTTATCGCTAGATCTATAACATATGAACAAATAAAAGTTAACATTCGTCGCACCGCAAAACACGAAATTCCTCACGGTATCGTGTAGGTCAAATAAAAGAATTTGGTCCTTTAACAATAACATAATCGGATGCGCCGGCGCCGGTTGGGCGAACGCCTCACAATAGATATAAGAAATATTATAGCGATTGGCTAAGCATGTGTCGAGAGGTTAGATTCCGTATGATACATATTTTTAACACGTTCATTTCTTAGGTTTGGAAACAACTGGGATGATGCGCCATTTTGTCAAAGAGAAGTTTCAGAAACGAGAATACAGTAATAACTTTTAAATTAACGTATACATAACGTAACAAATTAGGGAAATAAAGTTAAAAATTGTACACTTTATGAATTAAATGTAAATTCAATTGTTGATTGTTTATCGCTCAAAATAAATAAATTAAACAATTAAGTGTTTTTCCTTTTACTTATATAAACATTAATCTTTTATAAATTATTAAGGATCTCTAAATGGTGATATTAATTTTGTACGTGTGAATGAGAGACAACAAAAGGTGAAATAATATAAATCACACTTAGTTTTATGACAGGAACCGCCACTAACCAATCTTGCTAAAGTGAATTTAGATCATTGTTCATTTAGAGCATTTAATATGAATTAGATTTAGTTGAAAAACTATGAGCCGTAGAAATGATTGTGCGAAAATTTCACAATAGGTAAAGGAAAATGTTGTAAAGAAATCGTTATGTAGGAAATAAATTAAGACAGTTTTTATGATAATCAAAATGCAAGATAAATATGCAATTGGTACCTTTTTCCATTCGGGGAAAACCCAAGAAAAGTTAAATATTTCAACTCCCTTTTATCCTATGCGTATTTCCTCGGGCTGTCTCTTCACTGAACTTGTAAACAAGCCACTGTAACCAAACGTCAGAACCATTTTATCATTATCAGTTGAAGCACAAAATAAAAAAGAAAATTCGCATCGCGTCAGACGAGCCGTTTCTGAATTAATCGGACATAATTAACAAAGCCTTAAAACAAACTCCACTCGGCTCCTGACCGAATTTCAATAATTTTATTTGTTATACCACTAATGCAAAGCTCGAAGAATCTCTTGATTTATATGTAAACCTTATACCATTGTGATAAGGTTGAGTTTACGTTGCTTTGTTTTTCATATCAGTAATAAATGGTCTATCTTTGTGTGTATCGGTGAGAGGTTTTTGTAACAGCATTCCGGACAAAACGCGTGTTGTAAAGAGCCCCCGACGCGGACGATACCACCCATTCATACAGTGGTGACCTATTGAGAATGATCAGGGTGGCACTATATGGACATTACTAGAGGTAATTATATTGAGGCGTTGTTTTATTTTATGAATTAAATAAAAAGACGAATATGTTTCCTGGCAATAAAGCTGGAACTTTGAACTAAAAAAAATACTTTGTTCTTGAATTTTCACAATTATTTTACACATATTAAGTCATTGGTTTCGAGGAACTTCTTTTTTTAAATAAACTGGTCGAGTGGGTTATCATAGTGGCTTTATAGGTGACCTAGGTCAGTCATAGCCTAACTATAATTATACCATAGGTCATGGCGGTCAAACCTTGATCATAAACGTTCGGAATATGACCTTTGTGGCTTACGTTCTATATTTGAAAACCGGAATAAAAAGGTCGATTGTGGAACAAAAACGCCTCCAGTTAGGTCCCTATTATGATATCGTTGGCCCACACGCGGTTTGAGGCTGCCTCTTGTAAAATCGACTTTAGAACGACACTTGGCTTGTCTTTTGTTGGTGATGGCCTTGAAGGGACAAATTTACGATCCTTGAGAACATAATGAGCGTCAGCACTTCTATTAACGCCTGAATGAACAACTCACTTGGTCTTAGTTTTAGGGCCGTTTATGGGAAACAAAGGGTTCGGATGTGAGCTGATTTATGTGTAATAGTGATCGAGGTACATAAAGATTTTTGTTCTGCCTTTTCTTGATGCGAAGATTTTTTTTCCAACTACATGATATATTCATAATTTTGATAGAACAAATATAAATATTATATAATACATGTTACTTTTTTTATAGTCACATTAATTTTAGACTTTATTAAACATTTAAAGCCTATTTAATCATTTTTAGTACGTAATAGTGACGATACTGAATATTTCTTACAATATGTAATTCCAATAAACACTGTGAAATTTTGAGTCAAAACAAAATACCCCAATCTTCTACGGTAGTTAACGATTTTTTCCAAATTTCAGGCCTTTAAACATTAATGGGCGAAGGATGGTGCGTGTAATTAACAAATGGATGGTTAGTAAGGACACGTCACAACGGAACACCTCCCTTGACACCTTTCAATAAAGCCACCGGCGAAAACCATGATTTTTAAAATATGTCCAACGTCCGATCGGAAAAAAATAACAATTTATGAGCACTTCACCCCCGCTGAAGCCATTCAAAGACCAATAATTGTATATTCTTAAAGTAGTGTGCCGTTTATTTTGTACGATGAAGGCAGAGGGTGGAAAAAAATGCATTCAACGAAAATCACAGGCGCCTTTAATCACCGCTATTGAGATCTATCGCCGGATCAAAGAGTCCCGGCGCCACCGCGAAGTCACCTCTCAAAACATTATGATAGAGTCCAATATTGGATACGGTTCGCCTGTCTTTTTTGCATCCGAGCGGATGCTCGTGTCAAACGGTTTAGTATTTTGAGTTTGTTTTGAAAATTCTTTTATCTGATGCATTATTTGCGTTTCCATTGTTAGGCTTGTTCATCTGCCCATCGAAGGCGATTTGTTGGTGCAGGGGGTTGGTTCAAACATAGCAATAATTTAGATGTCAAATTGTGCTGGTGTGTGCGTTAAACGCGTATGACTTTGATATTGTTTATGGGCTATGTGTGGAGGCTTGAGGCTTTGAGATGGCCGCGGAGGCTCGTTGGTGGCATTTCCGTTAATGTTTAAGCTTTTTTTCTCTTCTTATATAAATGACATTTAGTAACGTTAATGATTTTGTTTAAAAGATATTGGGATTGTGACTCATTCTTTTATTGCATTTGTGATACGGAATTGCTTATATCATAAGACAAATTTCTATTTATCAAGTGGGAAAATTGACATATAAAATTATTTTCAATGTATAGAAAAAAATGTATGTAAATATATTGTCTCTCGTAGCACAAGTTACTACGAGCGTAGCGCGCAAGTTAAAGAGTTCAACGCCAACTTAAATTGTACTTGTCAATCAAAATTTCTCTATCCTTCATAGTTTGTCTCAAGACAAACGTATCACAGTTACACAATGTAATAATACATATAAATTATAATAAAGAAAAATTCTTGGCAATCATAATTTAAATAAACTTGTTCAAACGACAAGGTGATGCGAAATATATAGAAATCTAATTCACCTGAAAGAATTATAAGACGCGAGGCACATATTTATACACACGAATTTGGTAATATAAAACACCTTAACGCTAAAATCCGTGTACGCACCTGTCTATGCGCATGCGCAACCATCTGGCCACAACCCATGTGTCACCACCATCTGCAACTTTGTACTGATTGTGCGATTAATATTTTCAATATAACAATCATCGTATATCTATCATTGATCTAATCATGGATGGGTAAATTATAATTAAGATAATTTTTGTACCTTAGTAAGCAGTAAATATGTTTAATAGACGTGTGTGTATATTTTTATTATGTGATGCCCTTCAAGGTATTAACGAAAGTATACGTTATTTTAAAAAGTCTATTGATCTGGAAGATAATGTTTACTTGGGAACTAAACAACATGCAGAATTAGAATAGAGTTAAGCTAAACTAGTTCAGTAATGGACAGTTTCATTCTTAATTGAAGAAAAGAATGCGAAACGATAAAATACCAGATAATATGAACACACTATAAAATTTGATTTCATGATCACACATATATCAAATAAATACCTAAATCAAATTAATTAACGATTAACAGTCGTTCCGCATACTCCGTTAATCATAAAATTCAAAAGCGCATCGCTTCAAAATATCAAATTACCCTTGTCCAAACATTTGGTCTCATAAAACCAATTTAAACTAAATATATTATAACATTGTGCTATAATATATTTAGTTTAAATTGGTTGAGAACATAACATTTGTATTCGACAAGGATAAAAGTTATAAAAATATTTTGTTCATTTTAAGTTCTTTTGTGAGAAATTAAAAAGCTTGTCTCCTCTTAGATCGGCCGTCACGTACGAAAAATGCTCTTCAATAAATTATAATAAAATACTGATATAGCCTTTTTCTCTCCAGAAATGTGCAGCGCAAAATAGTTCCAACGTAATAGAAATAATATCTTCGGCCGATAATCTGAATATTAACATATGAAAACGCAGCTCGCTAATAATTTAAAATCGATTTGGTACATCCATAAAAAAGGCATAAAAATCAATTTATGGGTACGCGATACAGCGACGCTCGTGATCCTACCGCTACTTGTCAAACGACGGTCCTTATAATATTATGACAATAAAAAAGTATTCATTGAGACAATAGTGGAGTTCAAGAACACACAAATAAATTGTGACATGCTCCATTTATCACCAGCGATAATCATCGGAAGAATGCTCGCGCGCGGGACGGACATTCTTTTGAGATTTGTTCACCTAATTCTGTCGATTATTTCATGTAAATTAACTAACGAAATGTTCTTTATGTTATTTTTATTTTGTGTTGAAATTTAAGGCTTTTGTTCGCTCGAATTTAGTGTAATAAATTTGGCACTGAGTGATTCATTAAATTAACAATTAATTAACGTATTTATACACACATACATCATAAGGAAATCAACGACTGTATTTTATTGTGTTGTTGATTATATGAGCCATTATATTTTTATTTCTATAATCCTTGTAAAAACAATTACATATGTACATGCATTCGAACAGCACCACTTAACTATAAACAAAAGGCTACTTCATTTATATTCCCCTTCGTTTAAACGACCAATAGCTCTTCCCTAAAGATCTAACCCCATCCCACAGGTTCCCCTTTTACGCCCAATTATTCGTTCCATTATCGTCACAAGAGCTGGCTTGTTTACGATACTGCTCCCCGTTTTTATTGCCACTAAAGTATGAAATTGCGCATTAGTAAACCTTTCACATCGCACCATCATATCATTGAAATACATAACTCGAGATTTAGTTCGAGCGGGTGTTTTGTGTAGCGTCAAGATGCCAGATATTTATGATAATATATTATTCTACAGTAATCGTCGTGTGTTCGTTTTATAGCTTTTTAAGTTTTTACCACTTTGTTCGTTGTTGCCGAATGCGGTGATAAAACGTGTCAAAATTAAATTAAGTTTAGCACAATGTTAATTTGAGTTACAAAACTCTTATTTCGGATCTCGAAATTTAGTTTTGATTTAAACATTCTTATATGTGTAGTAGGTGGCCTATGAGTCACACCGAAACTTGTTATTTTAAATGGGTTATGACGTATAGCACAATTAACAAAATACTTCTACCGTACAAGATATACATATAGTTAACGCGTTGCGGGACTGGTCGGTCGTAAATTAGGCGTCGTTTCAGACTGGTTTGGACAATGTCTCGCTTGATGTTCCGACACACTGATATTAACTATCCCACGGAGACCCTTGCTTTGTCTCATACGAGCTTAACCTAATGAGCCGCGGGTCAACACTATGAGAATGAACGCCATTTTAATATATTACAATTAAATTTGACTACAGCGTCGACAATATCATACGTAATAGTATTCAACAATAGTTACATAATTTTGAAAATTATTATATGACAAATAAAAACACCGCTCTCATTGATGTGAAGAAATGGGCGCCGCAAACGTCTCAATTTCGAGAATAGACCTCCAAGTAAAGCAAACATTCCGCCCTCTGAAGGATTCCCACTGAGTCCTGTAACTAGCTAAATTATACAGTTGCTGTGCAATAAATTAGATAATTACGTGACAAAAACCCGTGAGAGATCGCACCACGGGTGAGACGAAAAATCGTGAAGCGAAAAGCCCCCTGCTGTCCAGACCTCACCGAGTGAAGGCAGCCAACTTCTGTCACATCCCACCGCCTTTGTTACCTAAATTCGCCATCCCTGTTCACGGGATGAAAACGCACTCGAAAAAAGAGGTTCGATGTCGGCAGAGCCTTTGCGTCGCGCTCATCATTTTTCACGTCTTATTCAATAAGTGGCATAGCCTCCGAGATAGTGATCGAGTTTTGAAATATTTCGTTGGGAGAGCGCTACATTCCCAAGGATATGGTGTTACTTTGCGTGCGGAATGTGGTCCTGTATTGTTAAACATTTATTTTGCTTTCATATTTCAACATGAATTTAACGATATCAATTTATTCCTGCTAACTCATTGCTTGGGCAATGGAACGATAATAAAGTTAATATCCATTCTTGAAGCAAGGCTAATATTGACCTCAGTTGCGTAGAGCTACAATATAAAAAAGCCTTCACGAAATGCTAAGCTATATTAAATCTCTATCTGTAAATCCGATATTACTCTATTTCACCAATCCTTAACACCTATTATTATAGAAATTAGGTTAAACATACCCAATATATCTCGCATAAAATTTAACGAGCTAACCTGATTGACAAAACCGGACGTGGCAACCCAAAAATTAAGAAAGACGTCAATGAATCATCTAACGTTTTATTTGCATCAGTGCACACATTATGTGAGCGACACAGAAGCGTCAAGGCGTTGCAAATGTCATTTACTTACAAAATACACAAGCGAAAACCCTTTTGTGTGAACATAATAAAGCCCACACTTTGTTTGCTCCAACAATTGTTGAGAATGATTATTTGCAGTCGGCTACTTTAACAGATTAAACCTTTGTATAGAGACGTTCGGAAACTGCCCAGTTACAGTTACCATTGAGGGATGGTACAGATGCTTATCTATAAAACAGAGTGGTAAGGTTTGCAAACTGCTACTTTTTGTTAGTTTTTATCGCTTCATCTTGTGGCTTTGACGAACCGCTTGTGTGATTAAGAATTAAGTTATATTGTACGAAAGTGATTTTATCTTTTCGATCTTTGTCCAGTTTACACTGGGGTAATAACTGTATAGTTTATGTTTTATTAACAAAGGAAAGATACGTTCAACAACGCAGATTTTGTATTTAACGAATTATGTCTAAAGTTCAAGGGTGATTCGTTCTTTGGCTGACTGAGAAATAATTAACAGAGCCTTAGTGTTTAATGCATTTTTTTTTTTATATAATGATATGATGTATCTATCTCTATCTAGTAAATATTTATACGTAACTTTTCAAGTTATAAATTTTAAGCAATTAATAAACTTATTCTCATCGAACGTAATGGGCGTTTAGTTGCGGTCAATAAATAAATTTTCCTTCCTTGTTTTAATTAATCAAATGGCGCCTAAAACCGCAGTCGGTGGCGCTAAATAGGATTTTTATTCGCATTTATTAATTCACTCATTCTCCACGAATGATTTTAGTTTTTAATTATGTATTTTTATAAATGTATGCCAAATACTTACTACAAAGGTAATCTTACGTATTTCGGAAATATAATAAATAAATACTAAAGTTATTAATATATAAATGACACCAGAAGCATAAAAATATTAATAGCCTTATTTGACTTCAGATTAATATGTTTACAAACATTTTTACTGTTATTTGATTCAATTGAAATACGATATTTCATCATTCGATAGCAATATCGAATCTATCCAATGGTGAGCTTCCAAACGTCATAATCTCGTAACAAAACGTTTATAATGCCACAGTTTGGGATAAAAGACGCCGTCGAATTAGGCTCTCGCGCTGATGAAGGGTCATAAATTAAACTCTACTTAAACTTACATGCAATTTTCTTTGATCATTATTTATACGCGCCCACTAATTAAATAGATTTTTATTTGTTATCAAAAAATGTATTAAGTTTTATAAATATTTTGATTAATGCATTAAGATAATTCTAGTATATAGCTTTGTAATTTAATGGAATTATTAAATACAACTTTATAGAAATTAATATTTCTTTAAATTTTAAATACATGAAATTGAATTTATGCAAGTCAAAGATACGTAGTGTCATCTAGCGACAAGTAGCAAAACTAAATTAATAATCAATATTTTACAATCTATTATCACTGAACCGTTGTAGTCATGATTATGCAACTATAAAATTATAAAAAGCTACATTTAACTTATTTTTTTATAACTTTCTGTTTATTGATCTATTTGAATCAGATTTTTACATTGAAAAATAGATGGCGCCACATAATTAGACTAATATCTTAATCATAATAAATATGAAATAAACTGTGTTAAATTTATAACTGTTTATAACATGCATCGTGTTTATCATGACTTTTAGTATTAATATAATATTTAGAGTGTTGCTTCTCAATAAATTATTTCCGAATTGCAATATTTACCTACCTCAATTTATAATCTCCATTCAACCCATACATAATATACAGTCTACAATTTCCTTCGCAGAACATTTTCTTTCAAGATTAAAACCTCTTCTTAAAAACTCTTCAATGCATAGTTAATTATGTGTCCAGCATTAAAGTAATTTAGCATCAAAACTAAGTCATAATTAAAATAGGCTTTAAATTTAATTTTTCTGATAAGGTTGATTTTTCTCATAATTTTCCGACGAAAATATTCTAATATAATTATATAAATATAAAGATCCAATTTTGTATACGAATCCTCTGTTCCCAAAAACATTAATTCCCTATCTCGAATAATTATATAAAATATAAATAAATATACCATTTATAAATATTATTATCATTCATATATTATTCTTATTCTAGTGATAATTTATGCACTTCTCTTGACAACATATTTCAAAGTATCTCACTTTACGAGTGATAGTTTGGCACTGTGTTCTACATTTTACTAGAAATACACTTTGAACTTACCTGTTGAAGGTGCAATCAAAAGGTTTAATAATAATGAAAACACCTTTTATTATTAATTGATTTTTGAAAATAAATAATTTCTTCAAATCTTGAATATACATATTTTATAACAATATGATCTTGTTTTCCTTAAAGTCGGAACATTCACACGACACTTCTAGCTAAACTAATCGTAAACTAAAAAAGGCCTTTATCTTCAATCAGCACCCTGTTACTCGTTCCACGCGAAGGTTTACACCGATTCATTAAAAAAGAGCTTGTAGACCTCCAAAAGACTGTAAAAAGACAAGATGAGTCCAAAAAGACTACATTTTGGTTACCGAACGGCGCCTAGCGGGTGCTGCGGCGTCGGTGTATCTCTTTTATATGATACGATATTTTTACTTGCGTTGAATTTTTTCATTTAATTCTCTATTGAATAATGTGTATTATTTAATGAAAAATTTAAACGAAAATTTATTAATTCATATTATATTTTCTTTAGTTTTGTATCACAAATTTGAAGTCTCCTTTATAATTGGACTACATAATATAATTAAGGATAATTCATAAATTCAAACGTCTATATTATTATTAAATTTCAGTTTAGTTTAATTGCTTTATATTTGTTTGAATACTCAACAGTTGAAATGCTGACGATAGAGTCCAAGTCTTTATGTATAATTGACATTTTTGTATGACGCGTTGATTGCCTGACTGTCTAGCAGCTTAAATATTATTTTTTATAACAAATACTTAGACCAGTTAGTGCAAATTACATTTAATTAATATTTTTTGAAAAATGTCTACGACTTACAAATGTCGTATCGTGAAATTTGCTTGTTTAGATTATTGGGCTGATATTCGCCGTGTGGTTTTGTTGATCGTCGCCCGTGGGCGCTTGCGCATCTAATTTATAAGCGTTGACTTCGACACAATACTATTGGTTATACATGTGACAACCATGGATAATGATATTTAATCGACACATTTTTATTATCGTATTTTTATGTTTTATAATTCGCAAAATTTGATTTAAAAGTATATTGTATCGAAATATTACTTCCGAATAGCCGACATCTAAAATTTAAATACAATTTATTGAAGGAATTGTTATATTATTTACACAGTGTTTTGTGTGTAAAGCGATATTGGTCAGCGGGAGATTCGCTTAATATCGTAATAAATTCAAATTTACATCAGAAAAAAAAGTATTTACAAGCCTCAATTTAATTTTTCCCCGCAATAAGTGCTCATCGAAAGTTCCGAAACAACTTACGTCCTGAGTTCTAGTTCTTTTAACACATTTTTGTACGATGAGTCTTTATTTAACAATAATAATAATAAGCTTTTTTATTTACTCTAAATTACGTATTTACAATTATATATTCACTACTATTTTAGGGGTAAAAAATTTGTTAAAATAGGTTAGTAGTGTTAATTGCTATTAGAGTAAATTCCATCTTGGGTGAAAGCCTCCTCCGTTGCTTTCCAGATGTGTCTGTCCCTTGTCAGTTAACAATAATAAATACCATTAATTTACCCGCGCTTTGCAACAACATTTCCATTTTTAAATCGAATCTTTGTTATACCGGCATCTGGATTCCAAAAGGGTCACCGAATATTTTATGACATTCTAACAGCGATTTCTTGTGGTCAAACAGATACGCTCACGTTCGCCTACTTCAAAGTTAAACAAATGTTTCGTTTGACAGACGATATGATGAGACCGACCGCAGGAAATGGATGGATTATTATTTGTGGTCTTCATGAATGAATCTTTAAATAACAGATATATTTCGCGTTAATATGTGGTGAGAAAGAATCATGCAGATTTGCAAATATATTGTTTCCGTAATGTGTTACATTTTTGCTTTTGTACAAGTACAGAAAAAAACAAAAAAGGATCACATCATTCACATTTCTTTCACGAGTTCTGAATACATTCATTACAGATAAATACTGAGTTATAAATGAGTAACACAAATTTGAATAAAAGAGTTGCGCTTTTTTCTATTATAAAGTATTTTGTTTAATCCGAACGCGAACAACAAAGCTGTTTAAAGTAAACTACGCAATGTACATTAAAGGACCGATCCCATTAATCCCAGCTAAGATTATAAGTCCGTTATTCTCGCAATCATACGGAAATCATATTTGTTCCCATTTTTTGTTACATTATTACTGGCACATCATCTTACGCATGCATATTGGATGCAGCTTAAAATGACTTGCGCGATCATTAGAATCAATTATTTCTCCATTTACGACTCTGAATTTGTCGTGGTTGGCAATTTTGATCATGATCGCTTTTTATATGTATGCGCTGTAGGTAAGTTAGCATGTTTAATTTTATGCATGCCTGTATAATGACCATCGCATGCCGATGTATTTTGAAAGCTTAAAAAATGTATGAAGAATTCAATCGCGATCGTTGTGCTAAATTATGTTTAGTGATAATAAATTTATGACGTGAGTTCGACACTTTAAAGGGTTAGGATTTTTGCTGTTCGTTTCTTTTTTAATAGACTTCAAATTCATAACCGTCCTGGACCGATCTGAACGGCGAACCTTCGAAAATTAACCCCAAGACTTATACATATCTTAAATACCAATCAAAAATAGGTGGACTTGCGTTAATTCTGATCGGTGATGATATATTACTGCCTTGATGATGGCGCCGTTAAAATAACAATTTATGAAGTTGTCACAAAAAAATACGTATTTTATTGTTAGCGACAAATCTGAAATAAACTATGAATTCATTGGTCAAGTTAGAATTAATTTCATAGCATTTTGTCAATTAAATGTTTTGTTTGAAACTGTATATTAACAATAAATAATGACAATCCACGTTTATTATTAAAACCAAAAATAGTCAATTTCTATTTGATTTATGAATAGAGGCATTAATAACACGCACAGTTTGACGTCTTCAAATTTATTTATGCTGAAATGATGCAATCGAAAACCCTGTCACAAATGTCATTGAGATGGAAATGTCAAGTTGTATTGTGTTGAAGGGACGTGGGGTGCGGGTAAAATTAGAATCGTAATTGGGGCAATTAGGCACATCCTACAGGATGAGGTGGGCGAACCTTATTTTGCTTTGCGAGATATTATTTTTAAAGGCCGATAGTAGGTCGTCGAGGAAAACATGTATTACGAGCGTCACAGTTATAGATTCTATATTTGATTAAGGGGCCAATCAATATATGTGGACTTATTGAATTTATTTGTTCGGGAAGTTATTGGGGATGAGAATTTGACGCGTTTGTTTTCTTTTTTACATATAACGAAAGCTACGTAACAATTCCCTTATCGTTTTAAACAGTAACAGGCGCAAGGAAAATATACATTTGTAAAATGAAATATTTTTCCATTATAATTCCAAAGTGTGTATTAATGTTGATCACTATTCTCAGTATAATTCTACGAAAATAGACACTTGATAAATGTCTAGGCAATGTCATATCTGTCCTAGAACAAAGTAGGCAGCCAGGTCAATGACCGGGACTATTGCAAAATGTGAAAGTAAGTGTGGGAATTAATTATTTGCAGATTGTAACGAGCAATAACAAAAATAATAAACAATGTCATTAGGTCATGTGTGGGTGGTGGTGGACGACATTTTTAGTACACTAATCTGTGCCATAATTGTTTATGACACACACAAATTGCGGTTATTCTTTAAAAGATGGTCTACCCTCTATAGTATATTCAATAGTTCTAAAAAAATTATAAAAATACATCTGTATGAATTATAAACAATAATCGATAGAACTGTAGCAGGTATAAAAACCTAATTATATATATTTTTAATGGACAACCGTCTTCAAATATGACATAATCCTCATTCTAGCAACAAAAGCACCGGCGACTCTTTGATGAGAAAACAACTCTAACAACTTATTTGCATATGCTTTTACGGTATCCGACTAAACGATAAAAATAGACCTCCGTAGATAGATGTGGTTTTTTTTTTAATTAATTTTGATCTATTTTAAATCTTAATTATGCACTCATAATTTATAAATTGACATCAAATTAACAAACAAAATTCGCGTTCCTTTAAAAGTTTCAAATACTTTAGTAGTTTTAGCGATACAGACATGCAGACAAAAAACAATAATCTTTTTTAATTGAAACAACGCTGGATAAATATTTCTACTTTATAATACAAGTTCTGAGTTGGGAAGCGTTTTTGATGTAGGAGCAAAACGAAAACGATTTATTGCCTTTGTAAATTTGTGTTTTAGATTCCTTTTGAAATACGGATGGTGGCGACTATAGATAAAGTAAATTCAATAATGCATTCGACTGTTACAATATAGATCAAATTTTTACGAATGTACCTAAGCCTTCGAGATCGAAAAAGTTTATCGCACGCGTGTTAACTTATAGTGACATGCAATTTTGACTTTCATCGCTTGCTGACGCTGAAGTGAACAATGAATATTTTTTTGAATAAGTATTAATAAAAACGATATATTATTAAACATTCTATAACAAATATAATATATAAGCCATATTAAATATTCGAATTTTCCGCTCATCTTAATTAAGATCTTGTTCCAAGTCGCGACTCCGTTAAGTTTAACAAATAAACGTTTTAGCGAAATTTTACAGCGGGATGTATGGATTTTTACATATATTTTTTTATTTTACCAAATTAATTTCTCTTTTGTCTAAATTGAAAGGGTCTAAGTCAATGTTTTTGCTATTTAAGTGACGATTGTATATCTCTCAACAACCAAATGTGTGTTGATTTTTTTGTTATAATTCTAGAACGAAGGCGGAAATAATTTTAATCGAAATTTTTTCTCAATTTGCAGAGGTTGTTCATTGGACACGTATTTTTCTGTATTATAGTTTGTTTTTAATGATAAATGGTGGCAGCTGTATATATACTGAAATGAATTGTCAGAAATAACAATACTACGTTGCAAATGTGTAATTTAGGAAGTTATGAATGAATTATATGTTTATATTTTCATTTGAGGTATAACACGGTCATTTGTATAACGAAATTTAACATAATAAAATATAAGTTAAACTTTATAACGTTAAGCTGTTATAGAAATAAAAGCACGTATTCGCAAATGAATCCAAAAATAATGTATATTTAGAAAACCTAACAGAGATGATGAATACATTCATACAACCAGAGTCTATTTTAGTAAGTCTAAGACTCTATTTATTTCTGTTAAATTGTGACTACTGTGTAAAGAGGGTGGTTGCTTTTGCTAATGCTTGACGGGATGAAGAAAACAAATACAGCAATCGGAGGCCACAGGGTCGTAGCTGCAATATGATTTCGTGATTAAAAGATGAGCACGTTAGTTAAAATTCCAATAACTAAATTTATATGCATACATCAAAAATGCAATTAAAATTCAATTGCGCTATTTCAAATCTACTGTTCACCAAAGTCATAACGCACAGTGAGAATTTATTTAATATAATATTATCATCAAGTCAACATCCAAGCTTTACGGATGTCATTAATTACTAATAGATTCGAATTAGGAGCTAACGACAGTCCGATCCATCGCATGACATCATCTCGCTAGCGAAAGCTAATTAGCACACTTAATGACGCAAAGAAGTGGTCATTTCTATACTTATCCTATTGATATTTATATTAAATGGAAAGTTGTTCACGACTTTCTTACTAAATTATAATGATTTTAATATGATAGATGTGGTTTCAGCCCTTGGTCATCATCACAGAGTCCTGTATATTTCTTGAAAATTATTTTATTTGTATAACGACTTCTGTTACCGGCATACGCTGTAAATACTTTGGTCTAATCCATTATCACGAAATATTTTATACATGCAAGCTTGACCGTTAGAAGTACAATTTCTGTATGTCTTTTGCATTGATAATTATGAATTTTCCCTGCAGCGCCCATTGGCAATTTTCGACAAATTGTCAAAGAAGGATGTATATCTCGATGAATTTTTTTGTGTACATCCCCTTAAACCCCATCGATTTTGTTGAAAGATTTTGAACGATTTGGTTTATATAATACAATATTATACATACAGTATTAATTAATCTACTTTATTTTTAACTTTTTCTTGACATCAAATAAAGTGAATGTTTCGTGCCATGAGGATCTAAGACTTTTCAATATTTACCAGGATGAGCAAAATTATGCATAAGGAAATTTGCTCAA